>QAPF01000953.1:0-15770 GCA_004367935.1 Colletotrichum sidae | reverse complement strand
ATATACTAGTTTATATATAATATAGAATATCAAACTTAAAATAGTAATTATAAAAAATATAGATCTTAGTTTTAAATATATTATACAAACTTCTACTATATTTTATACTTTTATTATATAGTTTTATAAGATTTATAATATATTTAGTTAAAATATTATTAAAAGGAGTAATAGAAGTAAGATATAAGATATATTTATAATACTCCTCTTAATATTAAAAAGGTTTTAAAATAGTTAAATAGGAAATTAATAAGATTAATTATTATAATAGAAGTCTCCTATTTTATATTATAAGTATATAAGCTATTTAAATTAATTATAGGTATTTCTTTTTAACTTCTTATTATAAGGGTATTATTAGTATTATATATTTAACTTTAAGTCAAACATTATAAAAAAGTAGGATAAAGTCTAATTCTTCTAATATAAAGTTATCAATTTATTTAAAGTATTTTTTGAGGTTATTTTAGAGGCTTATATAGTATTTTAGAACTTTTTAAAGTTCCTTATAAGTTTATAAAGTAAATTCTTATTATTAAGATAGTTAGCATAATATTATGAAGATTCAATTACTATTTATATTAATTTAATACTATATATTATAAAATAATTTCTAAAATAGTATAATATAGGAATACTAATAAGTTGCTAAGTTGCTAGAGGCTAATTTTCAAAGTTGCTTTTGAATATTTCAAAGAATTTAAAACTATAGAATCTTATATAAATATAAAAAGCTACTAAATATATTATATAAATAGAGACTTTTATATAATCTTCATTTATAATATTCTTAGAGTTAAAATTGGGAATTTAGCTAAAATATATCAATTTAAAGTATTAATATAGCTTTATAGGGATAGAGATATTTAAAAGTATTATTATTATAAATATAGGGGTACTTAGGGTAAGTATTTCACCTATAGGAGTTAATTTAAATATTATTATAAAAGTGGGGTTTTTAGAAGAGTTTTTTAAGAAGCTATCTCGATCTCTTAAAAGATTAAGGTTAGAAATACTATAAATCTCTAGTATTAAAATTCTAGTAATAACTTAAAGAATATTATTATATTTACTAAATATATTTCTATACGTAAAAACTAAGAGTAGTTATTAGTTTGTTAATAGTAGCTATTAGGAAGTACTTTATTTCAAAACTAAATTGAATATAGTTATTAGTATTATAATTATAGCTATTTATAAGGAGTTAGTATATAATTTAGAAGTTTTTAGTAAAATTTTAGAATAAGGAGGATTTAAAGTATTTAAGTAATAAACCTTATAATTCTATATCTTATATAGATTTTAAATATAGGGTTTTATAATTACTTCTTCTATTATAATAAGCCTTACTAATCTATAGTATAGTAGTATGATAGAAGGATTAATTACTAATTAGTATTAATTTATCTAGAGGGTAATATATATTATATATAATCTTACTATATAAATATAAAATAATATTCTAATTATTTATTATTATTATTCTTATATTACAAAATATGAGGTATTATATAAAGCTTTAGATCTATAGTATAATAATTACTTATTAATTACTATATAATTAGTTATAGCTAGTACTAGATGCCTAGTATTTATTGCTAGTAGGATGTAGAAAGTATACTGCTATATATATATAGTAATGCATATAATTACTATATGCCCTACAGTATAGTGCAACCGATAGAAACCTATTTATATATTTTAATTAGTTTTAAAAAAACTGCTTATAGATCTATAAAGTTAACAAATACTCTAAATTATTCAAATTTTACTTAAGTTAAGTGTTTTATACGTTTATCTACTAGTATTATATTTATAAGTATATAGATTACTTTGAAACTTCTTCTCAAGTATTCTTAATATAACTATATCTATTAAATATCTATGTATTAAAGCTTAATAGATAGATACTTACTATTTGAAATAACTAGTTAAATTATTTAGTGATTGTTATAATAGGTTTTCTAAATATATCTAAGATTAAACTAAATATTTTAAGACAATCTCTTTAATACTATAGCCTTTTTAAAGTATATTTCAAATTAGGAAGTTCTATTTTAATTATGAGTATTATAATAGTATTTTATTAAGTAGCTTTCTACTAGATTAATCCTCTAAATAAAGAGATAATACAATTATAATTTAATCTTTAAATTTCTTTATAATTTATAAAAGAATATCTCTAGTAGTTTGGAATATTTAAAATATTCTCTTAATACCTCCTAAACTTCTAAATTATAATACTAAGAATCTTATCTTATAAAAATATTAAGTCATATAATTTATAGTATCTTAGTATATTTAACAAGGATTTATAAAATATCATAAAATTAAAGAGTATATAAGTAAAATATTTAGTTATACTATAGTTAATAAATATAAAATCAGTTTTACCTATCTTTGATATATATAAATCTTCTAAAATATAACTTAACTACTATTTATAGTAAAAGATATTACTAGAAATAGTATTAAACGAATTAGTCTATATTTGAAATTAAAGTATTTTCCAATTTTAGTAATATATATATTAGGAATTAAGTAAATCTTCTAATATTTTCAATTTCTTACTAGTGTAATTCCTACGAAATAGTTAATAAGACCTTATTCTTTAAATTTATAAGTATATCTTATATTTATAATAATCTCTAGAATATTGTTTAGCCACTTTATAATATAAGAGAAAAATATTATCTACATAGAAAAAGATGTAAATATTTAGATCCTTATTTTTAAATAGATAAGACTCTTCTAAGTATAACAAAAAGCCTAATAGTTTTAATATAATATAGAAGACTTTATACTAGAAAAGAAATATATTTTAAAATTTATAAAAAACTTATTGAAACTTAGTATATTTCCTTAGAATTTTAAATCCATTTAGTAGTTTAACTACTATTAGAAGTCTATTAGAATCTTTGATAGTATTTAGAAATATATTAATAATATTAAACTATAAGACTTTAAAGTCTAACTATATTATAATTATTATAGCTATCTGAAATATTTAGGTAACTAGTATTACTATATATATAATTTATAGTAGATCAACTAGTTATATATTTCTATATATATAAATCCTCGTTTTATACTATTCTAAATAACTATCTATATCTATTTTATAAATAAACCTTTATTTAAGAAGAAGGGATTTATTCTCAATATCTTAGTGATATATCTCTTACTAAATATCCTTCTCTTTTTACTTTATAATCTTAATTCTTATTATTTTAATAAAAGGTTTTTATGATAACTTTAATAGGTTAGTAATATCTTTCTAAGTTTCTAATAATATAATTAGTTAATTAATATATATTTAAATTTTAGTAGAAAGATCTTTCTTCTTTAATATTATATTTTAAATAATAAGGAATACTATTAAAAGGTTAAGACTACTTTTACTAAGCCCCTATTATTAATCAGATAAATAAGTATTGGTAAAATTATCCTATTCATATTCTATTGAATATAAAATACTATTATTATATTCTTTATAAATATTATATAGTTATTAATATTAATTTCTAGTTGAAGTTACTATAATATTTATTCTTATATTATTAGCTTGTTTCCTAAGTAGTTAAATGTATTACTTTAGTTAGTTAAAATCCAGAGTTATATTTTCTAATTTTCTATTAATTAGCTAAATAGGAGTTCTCAAGTATCTACTTTTATATTTATTTAAAATAGATATTTTCTTTCAACTACTTAAGTCTTTAATTTTAAATGTATTATCTAGTTCTTTAGTTATTAGTATATTCCCTGAATTCTAATTATTATTAGGAATTATTTCTTCTAGCTAAATCTAATTAGAAATTTAGATTGGTCTCAATAGTTTAAATATTAGTTTAAATATAATTAAATTTTCCTTATTGGTTTTCAAACTAATTCTAAACTTACTTTAATATTTTAAGTTACTTTTATTACTAATGATATAACTAGTAGAAGAAAGGCCTTTTTATTAAATATTCTTACTACTTTAAACTTTCTCAATATTTTAAAAATAAAATCTTTATCTTTTTTAATAATTAATTTAACTAGTGATTTTATAACTTCTTTAATTAAAATTCTATATAAATCTTATTTTATCAAATTCAATATTTTAGGTAATAATAACTTTTTAGAAAGTAGAAATCTAGATCTTATAGAAATTGTAAGTATTTAGAATGAAGCTTACTAGGTATGTAATATATCTTTTAAATTTTACTTTAAATAGCCTTTTCATAATACTTTATTTATAGTATTTCTTGAGTAAGCATACTTAATATTTTTAAATATAAATCTATTCTTAGTAACATTACAAATCTTAATGAAAGTTTAGAGTATACTCTAGTATTTACTAATAAAAGTACTATTTAAACTGGATTTCTTTAACTTTATATAGTAATTTCTAGTTATTTTAAATATTTAGAAATATATTATATAATATAATTATTATTTAAGTTAACTCTACCTAGAGTTTAAATAGTAGTTTTATAGTTTTTTATTTTTTTATTCTTTAAGTAATTAGATCTTTTCTAATATACTTACTTATTCTAACTAACGTTTTAATATAAGAGAGAAATAACTTAAGATTAATTTCTTATTCTATTACTTATATTTAATAACTAATTTCTCTATTAATTACTATTATGGGAGGAGCTGATGGCTTACTTTCTACTATAACTATTAGTAGATATATTACCTCCTAAAGTATAACTTCAGCCCTCCTATCCTCCTACTAATTACTATAGCTAGCCCCTAATTAATCTAGAGCTAAACTCCTTATATCTATAGCTAGTATACTTATTTTATATCAACTTTTCTAATAATAAATAACTAATAACTCCTTTTATAATAACCTTACGCCTTTATATTTTTATAGTTATATATAATTCAAATATCTCGAGATATTTAATTACTACTAACTATAGGCATTCTATTTAAATATTTATTATAACTTCAATATTTATAACCTTAATATTCCTATTAAAGTCTTTGCACTCCTAAGATAAATCTTTATACTATTAATATGAGAGTTCTCTACTATTAATATAAACTAATTTATAATTTCTATATAAGTATAATAAGACTTACCTTATTCTTATTAGTAAATAATCTTAATATATTAATTGAATATAATTAATATATAAATAATACTTATATAAATATAGATATTCCTAATATAACTTAATAGTTTTTAAAAGTCTTATATTTATATTATTATAATACTTTGAAATATCTAGTAACTAGTATTATAACAGTATATTAATATTAAGATATAATCTAATTAATATCTAATTTCTAAGAAATTTAACTTGATATAGTAGCTTATAGGATAGCTAGATAATTATTTCTAAAATATCTACAAGCTACCTATTAATTATAGCTTTTAAGATGATTTTATTAAGATTTCATCTAATAAACTAATAGTTTTAATTATAGGAGTTATAAATTAATATTATTATACTTATTTTATACTTTTCTTCTTATAAATGGCTATATAGATTTCAAGGGGATTTTGAATTTTTTATAAAGGATATAAAAGAATAATAAATTATATAACACCTAGTTCTTATAGATATTTTATTTTATTCTATTTTTAAGAAGTTTAAGAAGGTTTTTAACCTTTTAACTTGAATAGTTACTTTCAATTATATATATTAAACTTTAATCTTAATAAAGCTTTTTTTATATAGATTATTATTATAAGGTCTTCTATTACTATAGAGTTAAATATTAGAACTAGAAGTATAAGTATCTATAATAATAAGTAATTTTATTACTATTTTAACTAGTTATTAGCTAGTATTAGTATAAATACTATTATTAAGTAAAATCTATAGTTAAATCTATATATAGAGTGAAGAGCTTAGATATTATTCTTAATATAGAGTAAAAGTAATTAAATAAGATTATTATTCATATTATCTATATTAATAGTCGCCTTATACTCCATATTATTAATATTATAGTAATATTTAATACTATTTAATTTTCACTAAATATCTCAGTAAAAGTAATATCGTAGGCTTTAATAGTATATTAAATTCATATATACTAAAGCGTTTCTAATTCTATTACTATTAATATAAATATAATATTTCAATCTAAATATTTTAGATTAGAAGTAAAAGTAATAGGATATATAGTTTATCTTATTCCTATTCAAATATATAATAGTATTAGTAAGGTTAAATAATATTATATATTTTTCTATTATATATATAAGATTTATTATAATAAGATACTTATTACTACTTAAGAAGTATCTCTTTTAGTAATATATAAAATAATTAATAATACTATTAAGCTAAATAGCTTTATACTTATTCTATTTACTTTTAAAATGTATTCTTATTTTTAAAAGGTTTAACTTTCTTTCTAGATATTATTACTTAGGTTTATATTATATAGAAAGCTATTAAGAATATCTACTATAAAGATATGAAATATATTATTAATACTACTATAATAATATATAGTAGCTTTAATACTTCTTATATTATAACCTTTCTATTCTAATCTTTTATATATATAGCAAGAGAAAAATAAATAATAAAACCTATAATACTTCTTTACTACTTATAGTAAGATATATATTCTTAAGCTCCCTTATAGTTTCTAAAAGTAAAGATCTACAACTATGAAGTTATACTTTGAAAACTTCTCTTATATTTTAATAGACTAACCTATGTCTATATAAAAGATATAAAGTATTAAAAAGAAAGAATATAAAATATAGAAGAAATAAATAGAGCTTTATAATCCTAAGTAGTTAGACCTATCTTATTTACTACTATCTCTAAAAATATAAATAATCTATAGGTATTATAAGATATTTAAATAACTATTCTAACTTGGAATACTTCTAGAGATAACTTACAACTTTAATATACTAATAATATTATAATTCTAAATCTTATAATTCCTAATCCTAATATAAAGCTGCAAGTTTCTAATTGTACTATCTTACTAACTAGGGACTTCTAATTACTAACTTTCATATTAACCTTTAAAAAAGAAGTAAAAATATTAATTAATATAGTAATATTCTGAAGACTATAGATATTAACTCTATATTCTGTTTTCTAGTTTATATAAGGATTCAGTAGTACTTTAGTAGTATAAAGAGGTTTATAATTCTATATAATTACTATAAATCTATTAATAGTTATTCCTACGCTCTTCAATATATAGTGAATATTATAAGATACTTCTATTTTAAAAGATAGCGATTTCTTATTCCTTTAAGTAGTTAGTAATATACTATCTTAACTTTAGATATTTTAGATTAAACTAACTTTAAGTTTTATAACTTATAAAAATAACTTACCTTCTTGAGATTTTAATTAAAAACCTTATTTTATAATATACCTTATAGTTAAAGAGTAATTATATATAGTATTTGTATTTAACTTTTATTGAAAAGTATTATTATAATATCTAGACTACTATTCTAAAAATCAATTAAAAAAGAAGTTGAGAGTATTATTACTAATAGTAGTATAGAGATTATTTAATATAACTCTGTTTTCTATAAGAATTATAGATATTTGAAGTCTTATGTTATTAATAAAGTTAAAAAAGTAAAAATACTGATAAAGTATATAAGAAGTTAAGGCTTATTATTTCAAACTTTAGAGATTATAGTAAGTTTAAAATATTAATATAATTACTAGTAATCTAATAGAACAAATAGTTATTAATTTTAACTGTCATTTTAACTTTCTCCTAATATAATAATATAATAATATAGCTTTATGATTTTAGATAAACTTATACTTAAGTTAAGATAAAGTTTATAAGATATATTATTACTAAATTATCTTTATATTGCAAAAGGTAATACTTTCTAGGCTTTATTATAATTATTATTAAACTATTATATAGTCTTACTAAGACTAATACTTATTTATAAATAACTTATTCTAAATATTTTAAAGAGTAGTTATAAATAGAGATATGAAGATATAATTTAAACGTTTTTGTCTTATATTTTAAAACTAATACTTTTGGTTTGATAGGTATATAAACTAATAATACCCTTAGCCTCTTAGATATTACTTTCCTTTACTATAAAAATTAAAGATTCTAAAAATGCTTATTTAAAGTTGAATTTAAAATAGTTTTCTTAAATGTAGTACTATTAGTATTTACCAGAAGTATCTTATTTACTAATAATAATACTTTCTATTATACTAAAAGTACTAACAGTAAAGACTATCTCTTACTAATATATATATAAAATTCAAAGTACTTAAGAAGCTATATATTGAATAATATATATATATATAAGGTATACTTTACTTTACTATACTAACTAGAAGTATTATTCAACTTCTCCTATATAGTATAAGAATATTAATTTAGAAGTAATCATACTACTATATTAAAAAATATCTTAAATAGCAAACTGAATATTTTAATTATAACCTTAACTTTATATTATTAAACTTCTTTAAAATATAGCTTTATATTTTTACTAATAGCTTATTAACTAATAATACTAACTTCTTATTTAAATTAAATTTGATAATAATTTCAAGCTAAGAGATTACTATTAGTAATAGCTAATTTAACTCCTATAGTAACCTAATATATTAATCTTCTATTAGAAGTAAAAATATTATTAAGAGTATATTTATTCTAGAGATTTACATTATAATAATTAATATAGACTCTATTTATATTATAGCTATATTACTTAGGAAAATCTTTTTATATTAAAAACTTCTTTAGATTCTAACTATTTAATATATAGATCTATAGTTCTTTTATAAGTATTTTATAAAACTTAATATTACTAAAGAAAAACATTTTATAATTAATATTATAATAGTAAGGTAGTTATATAAGTATTATAAGCTTTATAGATTATAGTAGGTTAATAGAAATAATAATATTACTAATATCTTTATAAAGAATATTTCAAATTATATTGTTAAGAGATTTATTAATTCAAACTATATAACTATTTAAATAAAAAGACAAGTAATTCAAATGAGGTAGATAAATAGGTATTTAAGTATTATTAAGGTGAAAAGGCGTAAATTACTAAAAGTACTATTCTTTATATAAATAAATAGATATTGGAGTATATAGTAAAAGAAAAGGTTATTAGTATTAGTTATATGATACTATTAAGTATATAGTCATTATATATATTGCTATATATATAGCAATATACTTTCTACGCCTTACTTATAATAAATACTAAGTATCTAATGCTAATTATAATTAAATATATAGTAATTAGTAAGTAATTACTATATTATAAGTCTAAAGCTTTATATAGTACTATATACTATATAATATAATCAGAATAAGAACAAATAACTAAAAGACTACTTTATACCTATATAGCAAGATTATATACAGCGTATATTACTCTTTAGATAAACTTATAACTAACTTTCTCGTTTCAATAGGGTTTTCCTAAACTCTAAATAGTACTATATATATAGACTCTTCTAAAGATTTATAAAAACTTCATCTTTACTCTTTACTTTTAAATAAATAGTATTTTATACTATTTTCTAGTTAAATAAACATAGGTTTAATCTATATGAATTTAGAACTTAGGTTTATTTACTATATAGATAGTACTTAGTAAAGTATAACTCTTTATATTAATGTATCTAGAGGGTAATGCATACTATGTGTGATTTTACTATATAAGTATAAAGTAGTATTCTAGTTATTTATTCTTACTATTCCTTTATTATATAGTATAAAGTATTATATAAAGCTCTAGATCTATAGCTTAATAATTACTTACTAATTACTATATAATTAGCTATAACTAGTACTAAATACTAAGTATTTATTATTTATAAAAAAGTTAATATAAGATAGATATACTAGTTATTATAACTATAAGGGGTTTAGCTCTAGATTAATTAGGAGCTAGCTATAGTAGTTAGTAGGGGGGTGGGAGGGTTAAAGTTGTACTTTAGGGGGTAATATATCTACTAATAGTTGTAGTAGAAAGCAAGCTATTAGCCCCTCTCAATATATCTTTTATAAAGATATTAATAATATTATTATTTCTATTAATCCACTATACCTTATAAAACTTATAGTATTTATATAATTATCTTAATATTATAATATTGATTATAAAGTGTTTATCTTTGGTAATACTAAGTTTTATAAAGTATTTATAAAGTAAGTATGAATTAATATATATAATAATTAAGGCTTAAAAAAACCTTTAATATTAGAAAATCTTTTTAAGTAATATAGTTATAGTATGAATAAAAGTTATACCAAGTATTATAATATAAATCTTTAAAATAAGTATTTTCTTGATAACTCTTTTACTTTTAATAGAAACATAAAATATAAGGTTATTATAAAGGTTAAATTAGCTTTTACTAGTAGTAATCTCTTAGCTTAAAATGAATATGAATCTTGGTTAAGATAAGAAGTTAGTATTATTAGTAAATAGACTATTAATAAAAAGAAATATAAAAAGATATATTAGAGAAGTCAAGTAGTATAAAGTTAAAACTATAGTTAAGATACTTAATTTACTACTTAAAGTATTTATTAAGCATACTAATATTATTACTAAAAGATTATTACTTTTATCTTATATAAGAGAAATTGAATTATACTTCAGATTGATATATCAAAACAAAAGATAATCTATATATATATTATTTAATATATACTTTTTTAAGTATTTTAGGTATCATATATATATATTAATAAGGATAGACTTTTATTCTTAATACGTTCAATATAAATACAAAGTATTACTATTAAGCGATAGAATATTTCTAATAAATACTAATAGTACTACTTTTAAGAAAACTCTTCTAGGTTTAACTTTAAATAAGGCTTTTTAAAGCTCTTCATCTTTATAGCGTGAGAAAGTAGTATCTAAGAAATTAAAAGTATCCTTAGTTTATTTACCTATAAGGCTGAAAGCGGTATTTTTAAAGTATAAGATAAAGATATATAAATTATAAATTAATATATCTATTTGTAACTACTCCTTATAACACTCAAAATAAATTACTTATTAATGAATACTAGCCTTAATAAAACTATATAGTAATTTGATAATAATTATAATAAAACCTAGAATATACTAACCTTTAAAATATAAAAGTAGTTTAATTATAATATATCTTATAAACTCTATTTTAACTTAAGTATAAACTTATATAATATTATAAAACTATCTTATTATACTATTATACTAAAGGAAAATTAGAATTATAACTAAAAGTAACTATTAGCTACTTTATTAGATTATTAGTAATTATATTAATATTTCAAACTTACTATTATCTCTAAACCCTTAGATTATAAGTCTTAACTTTTGATATATCTTATTAATATCTTTTTTTAACTTCGTTAATAATATAAAACTTAAAATACTTATGATTCTTATAAAAAAGTAAGATTATATTAAATAATCTCTATAATACTATCAAAAATAATACTTTTAATCTCTTTTTAATCAGCTCTTTAAGTAATAGTCTAAGTATTATAATAATATTTTCTTATAGAAGGTAAATACTAATAGTATATCTAACTATTCCTTAGCTATCAAATATACTATAAAATGAAGTCCTTAGCTAGAATCTAGAAGAAATAAGTTACTTTTATATTCTATAAGATTTAAAATTAATTGGATTCAAAATCCTTAAAAATAAAATAATATATTACTAACCACTTAAATAGGAAGGGAATTATTATTTTTACTAATAGTAACCTTACTATTATCTACAATAATAATAATTTATAGTATTTACTAAGCATTCTAGGGTTTTATAATAATAACTATAAATAAAACTTAAATACCACTATAAGAATATATATCTCTATATAATATTAAATCTCTTATAGTAATGATACAAACTCTTATAGATTTCTCATAAATACTTTTAAATATCAAGACCTTAAAAATATAACTTAATAGGATCTCTTAATTATTCTTAAAGTATAATTTTATAACTATAAATCGAAATTCTTCAAAGCTATAAGGGAGTTTGAAAATATATATCTCGCTATATATAGTAAAGAAGTAGTATAAACCTTACTAGCTGTTTTTCTCTTACTATATATATACTAAGAATTAGAATAAAAAGATTATAATATATAAGATATTAAGGCTATTATATATTACTAAAGTAGTATTAATAATATACTTAGTATATTCTTATTAGATCTCTTCAATAGTTTTATATATAGTATAAACCTAAATAATAATATCTAGAGAAAAGCCTAAATCTTCTATAAAATAAGAATATATTCTAAAAATAAATATAATAAATATAAAACTATATAGCCTATTTATATTATAAATTACTTTATATACTATTTAAAGAAATACCTCTTAAATTATGATAAGTATCTTATTATAGTAAATCTTATATATATAGTAGAAGAATATATAATATTACTTAACCTTACTAATACTATTATATACTTTAATAAGAATAATACAAACTATTAATCCTATTATGTTTACCTTTGATCTATAATCTTCAAATTGAAATATTATACTTATATTAATAGTAATAAAACCAGAAAAACCTTAATATATATTCATCTCATAAATCTTAAAAACCTCTTATATTACTTTCATTAACATATTTAATAAAAATCAAGTAGTATTAAATACTATTATAACATTAATAATATAAAATATAGAATAACTATTAATATGAATGATATTAATACTAATCTTAAAGTTAAAATCAATATCACTATAAGTAGCAAAATAAAAGTATAAAAAAGCTATACTATACATTTAGCACTAATAATAATACTTCTTAAGTATTTTAAAGGTTTAATATTTAATAAGATATCCTACTTTATTAAAAGTATTATAGAAGTATATAATAGCTAGATATTTAAAATAGTAATAGAGTCTTTATATTTCTATCTTTATAAAATATATAGAAATAAGTATTCTCTTCTTATTACAAAGTACTTATATTAACTTTAGGTATAAAGTTATGTAGTTACTTCTTTTATTATAATAAGCCTTACTAATTTGTAAGATAATAGTAATAGAAAGATTAACTACTAATTAGTATTAGTTTATCTAGAAGGCAATATATATTATATATAATCTTACTATATAAGTATAAAGTAGTATTCTCATTATTTATTATTATTATTCCTATACTATATAGTATGAAGTATTATATATAGCTCTAGATTTATAGTATAGTAATTACTTACTAATTGCTATATAATTAGTTATAACTAGTACCAGATACTTAGTACTTATTACTAGTAAGGTATATAAAGTATACTACTAAATATATAGTAACGTATATAGTTACTATATACCCTATAGTATAATGTAACTAATAATATAGATATAACTATAAACTCTACCTAATAATAACATTTATACTAATATTAGCTTATAGCTAGTAAAAGTAATAAGATGATTACTTATTACTATAGATAATTATACTTCTAGTTCTAACCTTTAATCTTATAGTTATAGAAGACTTTATAATAACAATTAGGGAGAGCCTTATTGAAACTAAAGCTTAATATATATAGTTAAAAGTAATTACTAAAATTATAATGTTAAAAACCTTTATAAACCTCGTAAAAATAGAATAAGATAGAATACTTATAAGAGCTAGGTATTTTATAATCTATTCTCTTTTTGGAATTATATTTTTATAGTAAAACTAAGATTTCTTTAGAATCTATATAGCTATTTCTAAAAGGATAATTATACGATGAATATAGAGACATCGAATTATAATTATTATATTTACTATAATTAAAACTATTGGTTAAAACTATTAGTATATTAGACTAAGTTTTCATGAACTTATTCTAAGTATTATAATTACTAAAAAGCTTATAAATATTCAAAAGTAAAATGTCTAATTAACCTATAAGCTACTACATTAAATTAGTAATATTAGAAACTAAGTATTAATTAGATAAAATCTTAATATTAATATCCTATTATAATACTAATTATTAAATACTTTAGAATATTATAATAATATAATTATAAGGGGTTTAAAAGCTATATAATTATATTAGAAGTATTTATATTTATATAGGTATTATTTATATATTAATTATAGTTAATTGATATATTAAGATTCTGTATTAATATAAAGAAGCTAAGTTGTATTTTATTTATATAGAAATTATAAGTTAATTTATATTAATAATAGAGAATATCTATATTAATAGTCTAAAGTTTTATTTTAAAGATAAGCAGGACTTNAGTCTAAAGTTTTATTTTAAAGATAAGCAGGACTTAGTTTATAATAAGAATATTAAAGTTGTAGATATTAAAGTTATAATAAATAATTAAATAGAATACTTATATTAGGAATAATACGTTTAAGAAGTAGAGTTTATACTAGCTAAACCTCGGGTACTAATACTGTTTCTATAGATTTCACCCTATTTAAACTACTTGAAATAGAGTTTTACGTAGTATATGTAGCTATATTTAGTTATATATAATATATATTAGATTTTACCTCTTAATTATATATAATAATTAAAAGTCTTATAATACTAAAAAGCTACTAAGCTAAAAAGTACGTATTATAATAATTTAATATATTTTGAATATTAAGATATTTACTAAAAATATTTTTTTTTAGTTTTTAAGGGAGCTAATTAATAGCTAACTTAGTATAATATTTTTTAAATAGAAGTTAAGGTTTAAAACTTATAGAACTATTTTAACCCTAAGGTAACTATATAATAAAGTTTGTTTTTAGAACTTCTTTAAAAGTTATTTTTAAGTAACTTTCTAAAGTCTAAGTAGTACTAATAAGTAGTTAAAATACTTAAATTAGGTATTTTTAAGGGTTTTATTCCTATAGGGATAGGTTATAAAAAGGATTAATAACTCTTTAAAGATATTATTAAAAAGGTTTATATGAAAGATATTATAAATCTTATTAAGAAAAATCTAAAAGTTTATATAGTTTTCTATAGTTTCTATACTTTAAAAGCTTAAGAATATTAATATAAGTAGTTAAATTAAACTTATATAATAACTTAGATTTTTAAGTATATAAATAAAGTATTTTAATATTAGTATTATTATATAGAAGAAGATATAGTAGTATAAGTTACTAATTTCTATAACTATTTTAATATTATAAATAATTTATATTTCTAAAATATTATTTTAATATATTATAAGATATTTTAGTCTTTTAGACTTAAGTATCTTATTATAAAAATAGTAATTAAAATATAGTTTTAGAAATAGTAAGATATTATATATAAAATTTAAATAGTTAATTATACTCCTTTTATTTTTAGAATATTTTGAATTTATAATTTTATAATTTTATTAACTTTCTTACTAATTAAGTTTTATATATAAAACTATATACTTATAATTCAAAGTTATTTAGATACTATACTTCTAAATAAGGTTATTTTAATTATTATAAAAATAATCTAATATTTTTTTAAAGTTTTTTTATATAGTAAGATTAACTATAATATCTTTAATATTATAATAGAAATTCTAATTATTATTTTGAATTCTTAAGATAATAAGAAATACTTCTAAACTTTAGATAAGTTTTTATATTTTCTAAAATATAGATTAAATTATATTTTAATATATTATTACTATATATACTTTGAGTTAACTTATAAAAACTAAATATTAAATATTTTAACTAAAAAGAAGATTAAATAATTATTAATTTTATATTTAAACTTCTCAAGGAAGGTTTAAATCTTTAAATTATAGTAACAATATAATTAGTCTTCTAACTAAAGTAGTTATAATACTATATAATAAGTAT
>QAPF01000952.1:0-15347 GCA_004367935.1 Colletotrichum sidae | reverse complement strand
TAATATTTAAATACTTATAAATAGCTAATATCTCTTAAAGGAAAAAATATTTTAAATTAAACTTCTTTTTCTATATATTTATAAAGAAATTATAAATAATATTACTTATATACTACTATTTTACTAAGACTTTAATAAAAGTATAAAGTAACTTATCTTTATATTTAGAAGTTAAAATAATTTACTTAAATATTTAGTAATAGATAATAGTCTAGTTCTAAGTTACTTAAGTAGTATTATATAACTTATAAGGAACCTAAAAAGTAAAAGTTAATAAAAGTAGTAAATATATAGTAAAAAAACAACTTATATTATAATATTTCTACTTATTCTTTTCGTAAAAAAGATATTTTAGTATATAGTTATTAATAATATAGAGTAGCCTTTTTATATTAAAATAGAATAAAGATAAATAACTAAAGTAAGGCGAATAGTTACTAAGCTCTAGATATAAAAAACCCTTATTAGGAATATCTTTACTATTATAAATAAATATTTAGAAAATAGTAACAATAATAGTAATATAAGATATTATTAGGAAACGTATAGTATATAAATAATAAAGAAGAAAGAAAAAGGGAAAGAGAAGAAAAAATAATAGCTAGGAATAACCAACAAAATAACGCAGAAAAATATCAGAAAGATAAAGATAGTATAAATAAGAAATCAAAAGATAATAAGATATATATAGAAAAAGTAGATAATATTTACTAAATATATAGTAAAATAAAATAGGAGATTATAATAGAGTTCGAAGAACTATTCCTACTAGAATAATATTATAAAGTTTAAAGGTATTAATATATTACTAAAACAATAATAAATATATTTATAAATAACAGAAAGAACAAATAAGAGCCTAATAATAATAATAATAAAAATTAGTTCTATTATTTAAAGTATAAAATATTATTTAAATAAATAATTATATTATAGTAAAATAATTATTAATATTAAAGAAGTATTTTATATAATAAATAGTTAGTAATAATATATAAATTTTATAATAAATATTAGGAAGTATATAATTATAACTTTAAGGACTAAAACTTTAAGAGGAAGGGATAGTTATAAAGATATATCAAGCTACTATAGAGAAAAAAGGTACTAGGAGGCTACTAAAGCCCCTATATACTAGTTTTAGCTATTAGAATAATAGATATTCCGGTAATACGAAACTTAAATATAAATATAGAACTATAGTTAAGTAAGGGGAAAGCTAAGTTCGAATAGTTATATAGTAGAATAGATACTTATTAAGAAATCCTATTACTTAGTATGAATCTAGCCTAATATATTTAAATTTCTACTTACCTTTAGGTATACTAATTAGTAGGATTGTAGTAGTATTATACTAGAAACTAACTACCTAAGTAATTTAGGGGTTTAAACCTAGCTTAATAGGAAAACTAACTCCTATAATTACTAATAGTAGTATTAATAAACTAGGAAAATACTTATCCCCCTAGAATAATAATAATTTTTCTAAAACTAATTTAAACTAATTAATTAAAAAAGAAGTAAAGAAATTAAGGAAGAAGTAGAAGTTAGAAAAATTAATAGTATTATATAGAAGAAATAATCTAGAAGAAGGAAGTATTAGAAGGTTTTCTATTCCTATACTTAACCCTAAGAGATAAAAAAAAGACTTTTTAATTGAATAGTTAACCCCTATTAAATATCAAAAAAATAGTTAATTAGATTTTAATAATTTCTTATTTAAACTATAAAAACAGTTAAATTTAATAGAAAATAACTTTACTATAAATAAGGATAAAGTCTAATATATAGATTTATATTTTAAAAGTATTATATCCTATTAATAGATTAAATAGGTTATTATTACTTATAATAATAATATTAAGTAGATTACCTAAGTAGTAATAGAAGAATAACTAAAATCTAGTATAACTAATAATAATATTTAAACTATTCTAATAATAGTTAAATTAAATATAATTCGCTAGAAAGTTAATTAATCCTACTAATAATTTATTAATATATATAAATCCCTTAAAGTAGAATATCCTAATACCTAACCAGAAAGGCTCTAAGTTATTAATATTATTAACTACTTATTATTTAAGTTAAGATGTATAATTATAAACAGGAACCTACTAGCTATATATTAAGAATTAAAATATATAGCTAAAAAAATGGAAATAATTAAACGATCCTTAAATAAGTTAGTCTTAGTAAAACTTATTTTTAAGATATTAGAGTAGAAGAGCTATAGATTATTAGTTATATAAATAGTTATCCTCACTTGAGAGATAAGTAGAAAAAGCTAGTTAAAAAACTATCTTTTATAATTACTCTTTTACCTAAAGTCAAATAAGAAGGGACCTTATAGCCTTAAGTAGCTACTCCCTAGAAACCGCCTAAGTATTACAATTATAAAGAAATAAGCTATATATTATATTAGTATAATAAAGATACTAACTATACTCATAAAAAACCTAAATATACCAAGAAACCTTATTATACTTTAAAGATAGAAGCTAATAGTATTTATATCCTATAGAATTAGAAGCCTTACTAATACTTTAAAGCTGAAGTATTAATTTATATAAAGAGAAATTAGAAAAAAGGAAAAGTACTTATTGACTTAAAAATTAATAAGAATATCTTAAGATAAAAAATACTATATAATACTAAGCTTATAGAAATTAACTTAGAACTAAAGATATTAAACCTCTAGAGAAGAGTAGTGCCTAAATATGGAATACAAACTATAATTATAAAGATTATAAATAACCTTAGTATAATATGGATAAAATTTTATATATTCTAAGTAAGTAATACTGGTGAATATAATATAATCCTAAAGATCCCTTAAGGAAGAAAAATAGAATTTAATTTAAAGTAAAAAACTCTAGGTTAAATTTATCCCTTAGTTATTACTAACTTCAAATTAATATATAGGGCTAGAATAATTAATAAAACTAAGAAGTAATCTAAATATATATGAATAATTTTAACTATATTAATATTAATAGAGGGGGAGTAGTGGGCTACTTAGTAATAATTTATAAGAAATCTAAATGAAAAGAAAGTTAATCTAAATTAATTACTATTAGAATACTAAAAATAAACTTATATTTTTAATATAAAGAAAACTAGTATCCCTATAGAAAAAAGTATTTATATATATATAATAGAACTAGAAGAGGGAAAGAAGTTCCTATAAAGCTCTATCTACCCTTTTATAGAAAAGGAGTTAGAAGAATTATATTAATACTTTATATTAATTTTTAAGAAAGACTAGATTAAAATATTAAAAAGCCTTATAAAAATACTAATCCTATTTATTTTAAAAAAATAAGTTAAAACTATATATAGACTATAGAAGTCTAAATAATATTACTATTAAGAACTATATACTACTACTACTTATTAGCGAGATTTTAAACTATCTAGGAAGAGCCTTATAGTTTACTAAATTAGATCTAAAAGATACATATTACTAAGTCTATATATAACTAGGAAATATATAGAAGATAGTGTTTTAAATATAATATAAGTATTTTAAGTATTATATAATACTATTTAATTTAATTAATATTTTAGTAATTTTCTAAATATATATTAATAATATTTTAGTAGGTTTTATAGACGTTATATATATTATCTACTTAGATAATATCCTAGTATTTACTAAGACTAAAAAGGACTATATAGAAATAGTAAGAGAAATACTAAGTTAGTTATTAATTATAAGGCTTTATACTAACTTAGAGAAATACGAGTTTTATATATAAATAATTAAATTCTTAGGTTTTATTATTTCTCCTAAAGGTATTATTATAGAGGAAAAGAAGATAGTAGTAATCACAAAGTAACTACTACTTATTAATATTAGAAAAATCTAGATCTTCTTAAAATGTATAGGGTTCTATAGAAGATTTATTTAAAACTATTCTAAAGTATATACTAGACTTACTAATTAACTAACTGAATAGGTAAAAAAAGAAAATATAATAATTCTTAAGGTAATTAAGGCTTTTAAGGATCTATAAAATAGGTTTACTTAAATACTTATTTTATAATATTTTAACTTAGTTTTTCTAATTCGTATAGAAATAGATACTTCTAATTTTACTATAAAAATAATAGTTATCTAACTAGAAGAAAGATAATAGTAACTACTAACTTACTTTTTATAAAAGTTAAGAAAAATAGAATTAAAATATAGTATACTAGAAGTTAAACTACTAGTTATTTATAAGGTAGTATTTATATAGAAGTATTATTTTTTATACTTATAGTATAAGGTTACTTTTATTACAAATTATTTAGACTATTAGTACTTAGTAGTGAAACCTTAGTTTAATAGCTATTAGGTAAGATTCTTTTAAGATATATTATTATTTAATTATATTATTAACTACTAACTAGTGAAATAAAACCTAGTAGATAATTTATTAAAATAACTAGATTATTAATTTATAAAAAGAGAAACTTAGGGAGTTAGAAATACTTTTTTAGAAAACTTCTTAAGTTAGTTTTTAGATAGGATAATAGTAATATCCCTTTAGAATAAAAAGTTAATAGTAAACCTAGAAGATATTATCCTAGAGAAATTAGAAGGAATATTAAAAGAAGAGATCTAATAAATATAGAAAGAAATTACTATTAGGGGAAAAAAAGGATTATACTAGAAAAATAATAGTTAGTCTATTAATAAAGAAGCAAAGATAAGATTCTAAAATAAACTAATTATCCTAAATAGATATTAATTTTAAGTTAACCTATTAATAACTTTCTATAATAAACCCTTAAGAAAATACCTAAGTATTATTAAGATACTTAAGAAGTTAAGATAGATATACTAGTAGAAATCTATATGAAAAGACATTATAAAATATATATCGAAATATATGATATACTAGTAATTAAAATCTTAATACTACTTCTTATATAGTAAATTAGTATTTTTACTAATACTTATTAGCTTATAGTAATATATTAGTATAGATTTTATTTTTAAATTATTTAAGTCGATTAGATTTTTTAAAAAAAACTATAATAGTATATTAATAATAGTTAATTAATTTACGAAGTATATATTCTACTTATTAATAAAAGAATCCCTAATAGTAGACGAATTAGTAGTCTTCCTAGTAAATAATATTCTCTTTAAGTATAGAATTCCTCAAATTATTATATCTAATAGAAATTTACTATTTACTAATAGATTTTAAACTCTTATTACTTACTTACTAGCTATTGGGAAGAAACTAAGTATAATATACTATCTACAAACTAATAAGTAAATAGAATAGTAAAATTAAAATATAAAATACTTCCTAAAAGTAGTAATTAACTTTAATTAAAATAATTAAGTAAAATAGTTACCTATAGTCGAATTTATTTATAATACTTTAGTTTATAGTACTACTAGGATCATACTAATAGATATCTTAGTAAGTTACTTACTAAGAAGACTTTATAATAACTCTCTAGAAAATATTAAACCTAAAGTAGTCCCTATAGTAGAAGAAAAAGTAAAATACTTCTAGTTATATCAATAATAACTAAAAACCCTATTAGAAGAAATAAATAAAAAATATACTAAATAATATAATAAGAAAAAAAAGTAATTAGACTTCAAAGTTAATAATTACATATTACTATCTACTAAAAACATTCGATAAAAGTAACTAGCTAAAAAGCTATTTAATAAATATTTAAAACTATTTAAAAGAATATAAATAATTAATAAAAATTAAGTATTTAAACTTAACTTAGATAAAAAGTATAGAATTCATAATATCTTCTCCCTATGGCAATTAGAGAAATATAGAAATAATCTACTAATACTTTAAATAATCCCTATTAAAAACCTAAGAAATAATATATATAAAATTAATTATATAATAAATTATAAAAAACTATAAAGAAACTATTAATATTTAGTTAAATAGAAAGAATATAAAATAGAAGAAAATTTATAAAAACCTTAGTAGAATATATTATTAGAACTAAGGTTAGAATATAAAGAAAGTCTTTTAAAAATTACTAATAAATTATAAGAAAAGTAATAAGTTTAAGTCATTAGTAAAATAAGACTAGGAAACTTATATTAACTTAAAAGCTAATAGAAAAGTATAGTAAAGCCTAAAGGTAGTAATTAATCCCTAAAAGGAGAAAATATATAAAATATTAGGAGGGGAATAAGAAGCTATTAGATTACTTAATATTATTATTATTACCCTCCTTATTATTATTATCTCTATTTCTACTACCCTCCTTATTATTATTATTATTCCTAAACTACTTAGAAGTTTTAGGAATTAGGGAATATAAATTGAAAATATTAGTATACTAAAAATTAATATTAATAAGTAGGAAGTTGCTAGAAAGGTATTAGAAGGGTAGAGGGGTATTTATAATATAAGAATAAATTAAATACTACTTTAGAAAAGTAATCTAGAAGCCTATAAAAATAATAGTCTACATTTTAATAGTATAAATTTATACTTCTTAAACTTATTAGAAAGTAATAGTAATCCTTATATTTGTTTCTAAAAAATAGTTATATTATAAAATAGTAGTAGCTATAGTTTTAGTAGCTATAAGCTAATACTTACAAACTAGCTACTCTATTTCTTTATCTTTAACTTTATACTTAATATTAAACTTATTGATATGGGAAGTTTTAGCCTAGAAAGTTTGATAAGTAGTAACTTAAGCTTTCTTAAAATCCTCTTATACTAATAGTTAGTAGGAAAATACTAGGAAATAATAATATAAGTATCTTATTTTAGTATTATAAGTAGTAGTAATAGGGTTAGCTTTAAATAGAAAATTGTTAAAAAACTAATATAAAATAAAAATTATAAAAGTAGTAATATAAATAACCTAAAGAAATATTAAGATATACTTAATAGCTATAAGAGTAACTTATAAGAAAAAGGATAGAAGTATATTAGAATATACTCCTTACTCTATATAGTAATATAATAAGAATACTTATTACTGATATCTAGAATAATTAGTAGAAATAGGAAAAAAGAAGTAATAGAAATATACTAATAGTTTTATAGTAAAAAGAAAGTAGTAAGATATAGCTAGATAACTTCTAAGTAACTATAAGGCGGAAGTAGTAGTAGTAAGAAATAGAATATATAAAGTTATTAATATTAATATTATTATTAATTACTAAAGTGTGGGGAGTATATAATAACTTAGTAACTCCCTTCTTTAAAGTAGCAGCTTTTTTTTAAGTAGAAATAGGAGTAAGGAGAGCTAGTAGGAGAGTAGGGGCAGAAGTAGTAAGAGTAGTAGGGGTAGTAGGAATAATAAGAGTAGATATTATAATTATTATTATTATTATTTTCAATAACTTAGAAATAAAATTATTAATAAAAGAGAAAATAAGGGTAATTTATATATACAATCGAAAATTTAAATAATAAAAAAAACCCTTTTTTAATCAAAAGTAATTAAGAGCTTCTTTAAAATAAAAGATAGTAAAATTAATAATAAAGAAATTACCTATAAATTACTGGGAAGAGATAATAAAAATAGTAAAAAAAACAATATTAATCTCTAAAACTAGAAGAATTATAAAGTATATACTATTTAAATTAAACTAATAAAAATAGTATTCTATAGAATAAGTAGAAATAAGAGATTTATAAGTTGCTACTAGAAGAAACTTAATATAGTTTTTATAAGAATTAAAAGATTATAATTATAGTAGATATAAAATCCCTAAAGCTAGAAGTGAGGAAGAAGCCTTTTTAGTATCTCTATAGCTAAGGAAAACTAACTATTTTATATAGAAGCCCTAAATTAATTAGAATATAGTTATAATTAGAATATGTCTTAGGAGGCTAATATTAGTTAAGACTTAATATTAAGAAGCCGAGATATAAAGCTTAGAATAAATACCTAAGTCCTAACTAAAAAAGAGTACTAGAAGGAGAGTAAAATACTACTACTTTATACTAATATCTTAGTAATTAGGTCCTAAAGATAGGACTTCTAAGAGGGGGGATTATATCAAACTATTATAGAAAAAGGGGGTACTAGGGGGCTACTAAAGCCCCTAAATACTAGCTTTAATTACTAGAATAATAGATATTCTAGTAATATAAAACTTAAATATAAGTATAAAACTATAATTAAATAAGGAGAAAACTAAGTTTAAATAGTCATATAGTATAGTAGATACCTATTGAAAGATCATATCACTTAGTACAAACCCAACCTAATAAAATATACTAATAAGACTATATAGTATACCTAGTAACTAACCAGCTATAACTACTAAAATACTAAAAAGAATTTTTAGCTAAAAAATCATAACTTAGATCTTTCAAATAATAGTCTATATAGTAATACAGACCCTACCTATATATCTAAACTTTTCCTAATTAAGACCTTTAACTATACTCTTATAATTTTTTTAATATTTAGATAGAATAAAATAAATAAGTAAAATATATTCTAAAATTTAATTCAAAAAGTAATTATTAGTAGTATAAATATTATAATAAGAACTATTAAGTATTTTAATAAAATATAAAAATTTATTTAGATCTATCTTTTCACTTTATAATTAGATAGTAGTAGAAGTAATTAGTTTATTAAGTTCTTTATATTATTATAAGTTCTTTAGATCTAGTATTAATAATATATAATAGAATTCTTTATTATATTTATTATTAGATTAAGAGTATTATTATATATTATAAATATATTTCTTTATTTTGATTTTTATTAATAAAGTAGTAAAGAAATAGCTATTTATATAGTATTCTATTAGTCTTTTAGTTCTAATTAATTAATTAGAATTATACTAGTTTATAGCTTTTTTAGTATAATAGTCTACTATATTATTACTATATATACTAATATATATTAGAATCTATTTAATAGTAATATAGTTAAGAAGTTTATTTTTTAACTTATAGATCTAGTAGAAGAATTACCTATTTTCTTTAGAATATAGGTTGATTAGAGAGTAGATTATATTTATATTATTAGTATAAATATATATTAAGTAGAAAATACTGATTTTCTTAATATATTGTAATACTAAGGCTACTACTTTAAACTCTTTATTATTTATTAAGAATTAGATATAGAAATTTAGATATATTTTATCTTAGTTTTTAGTTTTAGAATAATAGATAATTATTCTTATTTTATTATTTATTCTTAAGCTATTAGTATAGAAATAAAAGGTGTTTAATTAAAAGTAATCTAATATAATAATATACTACTAGTATAGAAATAGATTGCTATAATAATAAAAACTAATAAATATAGTCATATTATATTAAGTTAGAATTATAAATCTAATATCTAAAGACAACTTAAAAAGAATATTACTAATACTCTTTTTTTAAATTTCTTATCTTTTATACTAATTATTATATTTAAGTAGAAGTCTTAGAGTTTATTAGTATAAATTAGTATTATTTCAATATCTAGGAAGTTTGTATTTAAGTTGCCTAATACTACTTCTTTAAGTTAGGCTAGTAAGCTCTAGTTCTTCTTATTTTTGAAATTTATATAGATATTATTAATTATTAATTACTTTTTAAAGTAAGTTGTTATTTTAAAGAATTTCTAAAAGTATTACTTATTTAATTTCAACTTAATAGGTATAAAATATAATTTAATATTTAGAACTTCTTTTAAAATCCTCTTAAGAACTTTTATAATTTATATTACTATTTAATATTAGATTTAATGAAGTTTTTATCTTATTAAGAATTATTTGAAGTCTATTTCATACTATAATATATAGCTATATATAAAGACTAGTAGGATAATATAGGTATATATATTTCTAAAGGCTTTAGCTTTAATATTATATATAGAGTTATTTATATTTTCTATTATACTTTTTATATATAATCTAATAGTTATAATTATTACTATAAGGTAGGCTTTAAAGCTAAAGGTATAGTTAAAAGTAATCTCTAAAACCTTAATCTTATCTTTATATTTAATCAGTTTAGAATACTTATAGAAGTAAATAAATAATCTAATAAGTATTATAAGATATAAATATTTTCATTATTTGAAGTATATTATATAGAATTTACTCTAGTTAAATCTAATTTTATATTTTAATAATTATTTCTTATAGAAGTCTCAAGTTTTATAAATAATAGCTATTAGATTAAATATATTAGCTATTTTAATTATTAATAATATATTATCTATTTATATAAGTAATATTCCTAAATAGTTAAGTTCTTCTATTAGATTAGTATGAAAGAAGATAAATAATACAGGGAATAATAGAAAGTTCTAAAAGATACTAATTTATACTTCTTATTTTAAAATAGTAATATCTCATAAATAGAACTAGGTATATTAATTTAAAATAAAACTTTCTAACTAGTTAATTATATTATAATTTATCTTCTGTTTCTTTAGGTTATAAATGAGGTATATATAAGAGATATAATTAAAAGTATTTATCATATCTATTATAATTAATACTATTTTCTTCTTATTATATTATATATTATAAATTACTTCTATTAGAAAGTAAAAGATAATTGTATAAATAATTTCTTTCCTACTTCTAAAGTAGTTTTTAAAGAATATAAGTTTACTACTAATAAGATATTAAAGTCCTTTTATTAAGACTAATTTTAAAAACTTATTTAAAAAGTTGAATAGTATAATAAAGTAATATCTATTTACTATAATATATATTTATCCTATCTTATATAGGGTAATTATAATAACTTTATAGAAGTATTAAAAATAATATCTTAATATAAAATCTATACTAAATATAACTAGGATTACTTATAATTATAAGGAGTCTTTTCTTTTTAAACAAATTCTGTTAAATAGGTCTATTTTAATAATTTTATTAAGGAGAACATCTAGGCTAGATGCTTTCTAAAGGCTTATCTATATAGCTATTTATATAATCTTAAGAATAGTAATAAATAGTAGAAAGTATAGTTCTAAATATATAATAGCTTTTACAATATTACTTAAATTAACTTCTTTTTATCGTAAGAAGAATTTTATTGATAATATACTTATTATATTAATATTCTTAATAAGTATAATACTATTAATATTAAGATTTTCTATATATAGGATCTATAGATCTTTACTATTTTTTATTTATTTTACTATTTTCTATAAGTAGTTATAATAAGTAACTACTTTTTAAAGAAGTCTTAATATAAGGTTTACTTCTACCTTTTAAATATATTCTTATAGTTCTAATTAGTTAATATTATTACTATATTATTTAGTTCTAATAGGTATTATTATACTTCTTATTTAATATATCTCTTGATTTATCTAAATTCTATAAAGTCTGAAATCTAATTCTTCTTATTATATATAATACTGATATAGTATATTGGAATTACTACTTCTACTACTTATTTGAATATTTAGATAAAATAAATAACTCTTATATCTACTTCTTTTTTTATTCTAAAATTAGTTAGATTTAATAGTAAGATTTTATTTAGTATAAGTTGGAATTTTAAATTATCTACTTTTTTATAATTTTAAATAGTTTTAAATATACTAATAATATATATTAGAATGAGAAATATAGATAAAATAAGTATATAATTAGAACTATTATTATTATCTAATATAATCTTATTAAAGTCTAAAGATATACTATTAAAATATAAATTAATAATAGAGTTTTTCTTATATATCTTATTATTTCTCATCTGATTTATATAAGTCTTTATCTTTTTAAAGATTATCTAATTTAACTATAGAACTATAATATATATCTATAGAAATAATTCCTTTATATTGAAATATATACTATCTAAAGATTAATTTTAATAATAAGTATTAAAGTTATTTATTATAATTAGTTTGTTATAAAAGGTTCTCCTAATAATTAAGAAAGCTTTTATAATGATACTATAGTTATTACTAGTAAGAAGTTGGTATATATTGATAAATAGGAGTTTGATACTACTATATTTAAAGAAAATAATTATAGTAGTTTTACTATAATAGATTATTTCCTATTATTAAATTAATATATTCTTATTAACTAGTATTACAATTCTAGCTTTAGTATTTTTTATAATTATTTAGTAATTATTATTTTCTTTATAAATAGTAATATTATTTAAGTATTTCTTATTTAGTTATAACTTCTAGATAATTATTATGATTAATATATCTACTTTAGCTTTTAAATCTAAATTACTAAAGAAGTATATTATAAACATATATTAATTCTTATAGTTATATTAAAATATTATAAAAATAATTACTATTTTTATTTAGAATTTATTATTAATTATTATAATTAATCTACTTCTTTTTAATATTATTATTTAAATTGAAATTTAAACTTAGATCTATTAGACTAGTTATATAAAATCTATATTTAATTTAATCTATAAGTAGGTCTAATTACTTATTATTACTAATCTACCAGTTTAGATCTAGCAAAAAGTAGTTCTCTTCTTTTATATAAAAATAAAAATCTTAGGGGGATATTATATAACTTATAACTTAAGTAATTAGAAGTTTTACTATAAAGATAACTTATTAATATATTTATAAAATTCTAAAAAGTAATTTAAACTCAGTTATTACTATAGCTTAAATACTTTTAACTATAAGGCATTTTTACTATTTATTTAGTTTTAATATATTTATAATATCTTCCTTAGGAATAAATATATTAGTAAATAATAATAAGACTTCTTTTTATTTATAAGTAGTCAGCTTTTTAAAGCTTCTCTTTAATTCTAATTTAAAAATTCTTAAAATAGATAAATTTAACTATTTTATCTTCTATATCTTCTTAAAATTAGTAATATTCTTTCTTATTATTTAAATAATAGTAGTATTTTAATAGAATATATATTAAAGTCTTAGGATTCTAATTTAAATTTCTTCTAATATCTCTAGGTTTAAATTCTCAAGTTGCTAATTAATCCTATTAATAAAGTAATAATAGTTAATTATAAAAATATAGTTGTTATTTAAATTATAATTTAAACTATTAGTCTTATTAAGTGAGATATATACTATCTGCTATATTATACTAGTAATAATCTATATTACTAGAAACTTAAATTCCCTATAAATTATTATCCTTTAGATATTTCTAGTTAGAATTATTAAATTCTAAAGTATTTTACAGTTAAATAATTTATATAAAGTATAGTTTAAAGGAACTTTATAAGAACTATTTTCTCTTTTAAATATAATTAGTATAATTTATTATTAATTTATACTACTAGATATATTATACATTTTAAAGGTTTCTAAAGTTCTCTCCTTTCTATTTTAATTAGTTTCATTTATTTATTCTAATTTCTATTATATAAATATTATATCTCTAATTTATTAGATTTTTCTTATATTATAAAACTTATTATATTATAATTTTAAGTTAATAGGTCTTACTAATTAAAAAGTAGAATTCTATATAATTAGTATATTTCTAATAATTAGTTTTAATATGGGGGCATTTATCTTTAATATATCTCTTAATATAAATATTATATTTTACTAAAGATTAATAGAAAGTTCTTTTATATTTATAATTTTAATAGTTATGATATTATAATAGTTTTTTAATTTAATTATAATAAACTATTATATAAAGTTTTCTATTGAAAATAATTATTCTTATATCTAAAGCTATATTAGTATCTTTACTTTTTATAAAGTTTAAACTTATAATTAAATAAGCTTTTAAGAATTATAATATCTTTCTATCTATTGAGTCTATCTATTTTAAATAAATATTAAATTTAATAGTTAGATTTTCTATTAGATATTATGATATTACTTATTATTTTTCTTCTTTAGTATTAAAGTTGAATAATTATAACTAGATATTATAAATTACTACTTAATATATAAGTTATTTTAATATTATAATACTAATCTAATTACTATAATACTATTCAAAATACTATTTAGTTTTAATAATTTAGAAATAAATCTCTAGATTATTTAAAACTAGTTTTATAACTAATTAGACTTATAAATTAGTTAATTAAACTAGTATTCTATTAATCTAATCCTAAAAACTAAAATCTTAGTTTAATAGATAGTTAATTTCTTCTTCTATAATAATATTAATAATATTATATTAAACTTATATAGAGTAATTCTTCTTAGGTTAACTTATTTAACTTTAAAGATTAGAAGTAATTATATTCTAAGAGAATTTAAAAGCTATAAAGTTCTATTTCTACTTTTTAAAAATTCTACTTCTATCTAATTTAATCTCCTAAAAAGTAATATTTATTATATTAATCTAGCTAGTTAGATTAAATTACTAAATAGTATTAATCTTTTAGAATAATTTCTATATTATTATAATAATATTTAATATATAGTTATAGAAATATATTATTAGAATTTTCTTTAGTTTCTTAGAAATTATATAAATTAGAAATTACTAGTCTTATTAGATATATTTGATAGCTAATTCTTAGAAGTTTATTAATAATTTATTTTTAGTAAACTAGAGGATTAATTATTACTAAGTTAGTTTTAGTATTTAGAAGTTATTACTTTATATAGGAATTATAGCTAGTTATAATATTAATAATTTGAAAGTACTTATTATAGTAATTATTTTCTAGTAGTTTTAAGCTGAATCCGAATTAATTTAGATATACTGATTTCAAAAGTTAGGTTTCTTAGTCTATAGATATTCTTTCTTCCCAGGTATAAGTATATATTACACGTAATTAGAAGGCAAAATCTAGTATATATTATATATAACTAAACGTAGCCATACATACCACGCGAAGCTTTATTTTAAGTAGTTTAAATAGGATAGGATCTATAGAAATAGCACTAATACCTAAGGTTTAACTAATATAAACTCTACTTCTTAAATATATTATTCCTAATATACCTCCCTAGCTTTAAGAATTCTACTTATAAGTTAGCTTTTTTTAAATAATACTAGTTAAACCTTTTATTTATATCTTATAAAAAGTTCTTTTTATTATCTTATTATTCTTATTAAACTTCTACTTTTATAATAAGAAGAATAATACTATTTATAAACTATTTAGATACTTCTTATTAACTAGAAAGTATTTTTAATACTTCTAAACCTTTTATTTAACCTTATTATTATTATAATTTAAGATTTATAGATCCTAACTAACTATTAAGAGTTTTATTAAAACTTTTAAATACTAAAAATTCTTCTTAAAATTCTTTTTTTATTATAACTTTAAATAATTAGATTAGTTTATTATATTAATCTAAGTAATAAAAGTATTAAACTAGTAGTTCTAGAGAAGTTTTATAAAAGTATTAACTATAAAGTCTCCTAAAAATATATATTTAATCTTAAAATACCCCTATATAACTTCTTATTATAA
>QAPF01000951.1:0-15325 GCA_004367935.1 Colletotrichum sidae | reverse complement strand
GGTTTTATAGTATTAGTATTTATTATTATTTTTTACTATTTTCTATTTCTTTTATATAATTTACTATTTATTATTAAGTTAAATTTAGATAGGAAGTTTATTAATATTAGAAACTAGCTATAAGAGATATTTTAGTAGTATTTTAATAGTGTTATAATGAATTTGAAGAGTTTATATTTAAGGTGAAAATTTTTTATTAGACTATAGGGGTAGTAGTTGTGTAGAGCCTTAATGGCAATATCTTATATAAGCCCTAAGGCTTAGGTTTATGACAATAGATAGTAGCTTCTTATAAATACTAAGTATTATAATTTATTTAAGTTTATATACTAATAGGTATTATATTTTTAGAAGTTATATATAGTTATTATAATACTACTATATAGATAAGAAATAGTTAACTTACTAGTTTAGAAGTAATTTCTATAGCTATTTATATAAAACTACTATAGTAATTATTAGAGTAATTTAATAAAAATTAGATTTAAAGTTATTAGATTTTAGAACCTAAAAGTTATTTTTAAATTACTATTTAAATAAGAAAGGTATTAATTTAGAGGTAAATCTACCCCTATAGCTTTATCTTAAGATATAAAATATACTTAAGATAGACTTTACTATATCTAATAATTATAATAATATTACTTAAAATTTATACTAGTTATAAGGAGTAATAAAAAAAGATAAGAAATTAACTTATTATGAATATAGTAAAAAAATAACTTTAAGACTAATTTTTACTTAGTTTTTAATACTTTCTATATAAGAGAAATATTAATAGCTAAATATGAAGATTAGTTATATAAATATTATTCTAAAGTTATTTTATATTTATTTATATTATAATTCTAAATTCCTAATTTAATATAAATATTTAGGAGATAATAAAATTAGTATATATAAGAGATTTAGGAATAAGTAATTTAAAGTTTATAGTATTTAGGAGTATTATAGAATTATATTAAAATCTAGTAGTCTTAAGAGAAAAGACTTAGGTATAATATAAGTAAAATTATAAAGACTAAAGCCTCTTACTTCTAACTAGTTAGTTAAAATTAGTCAGATTTTTAATATAGTAGCTATATGACCTAATGGGTCTCTAGAAGGCTTAATGAGAAACACACATATATACACACACACTCCAACACCAAGCCCAGCATCCCATAGAATATATCAGGTGTAATGAAGCTGTCGTCAGCCGTCGCGCTGCTCGGCGCGGCTCCTGGAGCTCTAGCATGGGGAAGTGAGTGCTCTCCGTGCACAGCAACACGACGCCGCTGACTCGCCAGGTCTGGGACATATCACAACCGCCTACATCGCAAGCCATTTCGTCGCGAACACGACCGAAGCCTTCTTCCAAGACCTGCTTCGGAATGATACCGAGCACTACCTCGCCGGCGTGGCGACCTGGGCCGACACCATCCGTTACACCCGATGGGGCCACTTCACGGGCCCTTTCCACTTCATTGACGCCAAAGACAGTCCTCCAGACTACTGTGGCGTCGATCTCGAGCGAGACTGCAAAGACCAAGGATGCGTCGTGACCGCCCTCGCCAACTACACTGCCAGATCGCTGGATACGAAGCTGAGCGGTTGGGAAAGAAACCAGGCGGCGCGCTTCGTGGTGCACTTCATTGGTGACATGCACCAACCACTGCACAACGAAGACGTCGCGAGGGGCGGTAACGGCATCCACGTCAAGTGGTACGGCACCGACTTCAACCTACACCACGTCTGGGACAGCTCCATCGCGGAGAAGCTGATCGGAGGCGCCCGGCGGAGGCCGTACGACAATGCGAAGCGGTGGGCGGACGAGCTGGCCGACGAGATCAAGACGGGCAGGTTTGCGGAACAAAAGGCGGAGTGGCTCAAGACGCTCGACTTCAACAACGTGAACGCGACAGGCCTGGCGTGGGCCCAGGAAGAAAACGCCTTCGTTTGCACCCACGGTACGTCGATCCCGAGGACCGTACTGTCCCACAAACCGCGGATGCGACGTTGCGACTGACTTAAGCTTCTAGTGTTCCCGGAGGGCCCTCGTGCGATCGTCGGACAGGAGCTCAGCGGTGACTACTTCGACAAGGCGGCGCCGGTGAGAGAGCTTCAGGTCGCCCGCGCGGGAGTGAGAATGGCGGCTTGGCTGGACTTGATCGCGGCGGCGTACGGGGCGAAGATGACGGCGGACAAGGGCTCGGAGGAATTGTAGTAGATGAGACGCCAAGCTTGTTCCGTCGATTGATCTTCTCGAGGGTCTGTAGAACATTTGTCGTTTGTCCCACAGGGCGAAACGTATTTTGATGCAGGCGAAGCTTGGCCCGGCTGGGGGTCATGACCAACCCATAATGACTCTACGTCTCCGCGCGACGCTTTTCCGCTGAGATGCATCAATCGGCCAAAACCCGATGGAGCAATGTCTGATTGCTCGCCAAGGTTTTGACAGCAACGCCCAGAAAAGTTCCCTGATGGCGAAAGTCGCCAAGCTGAGCCTTGTGGTTCAGAGGCATACCGCATCTCGGTGCTACTGAATTAACGGTACCGGATCGACAGGGCCGACGCTTTGCGGTTTCGTGCGGCCAACTGACAACGGCAACGCAGCTTTGATGACGGTCCGGTGTGATTGTCGTAAGTGCATGCTTTCCTACGGTGACATTCGGTGGATGTTTCCTCAGGCTGCACAACGGCGCCGGGTCGATGCGGTCGGTGGGGGTTTGTAGAATCTACTCCGAGAATCCATTCAGGCCAAGCCGTGACAGCGGGTGTGGGTTTGACATGATGGGAGACACCTAATAAGATGGACGCCTTTGGAATTCTTATCGAGGGCCCGAGAGCGGAGAGACCAGTAGATGGAGGTGTACTGAAAGCGCGATGGAAGGTGGCGCTGGACCGGACGGGATTCGTACGGCATCTTGGTCCCCAGATTGCGACGAAGGCGAGGCGATCCACGGCTGGCTGGGATGACGGCAACGGTACGAAGGCAGCCAAGCCGGGTTGAGTGATATCTTGGAATCGTTGGCATCTGCGACGACTGACGAGTTTCAACTCGTCGTCCCGAGCTGGGATGAAAGGCAGGTCTGCGGCCCGGGTCCGAGGACAATGCCTGCAAGACGTTCAGCAACGAAGGACGGGAACGAGGTTGGACCGGCTGACACGAGTGACACGAGTGACACGATGGGCAGAAAGTTGAGGTGAACCTGTTTCACCACTGGAATTTTGGCACAGGCTTCAAACTCAGCCTCGTGTCGCAGAAGTGGTGCGCCCCCTTTGAGGAGGGGTGGAGGCTCCACGATAGGGATGGTCTTTTCGTGTGGCACAGTGGGAGCAGGCAAGCCAGATTCATGGGCCGCGGTGAATGGGACACTTGATTGACTGACAAGCCCTTTAATTGACTTTGGGCATACTCAGACAGCCTAGCCTAATTTCATCGAAAAAGGGGCGGGATTGTGTTTCCATAAGGGCTTGAGACTTGAGTTGGTGGCTTTGCTTGCCGTGATGCCGAGGAGTTGACAGGTGGGTGGATTTTTACGGTTTCGCGAGTCAATATTTTGGTAAAGTTATCAGCCGACGAGCCGTTGTGTGAATGCACGAGAAGAAGTTAGCCGCATTCCCGTGAACAAGTGGCGACGGCACCGAAGAGCCATCGGTGAGATGTCTGCCCGTGTCCATGGTTCATGGTCCATGCTGATCGGTGATAGCTCCAGCAAAGTGCGACGTCAATGGTGAATGAGCTTAAAGCGCCAGCGATGGAATAATGGCGGATCCGTTGGCCATCAAACGTCTGTTGGCTTGGAAGTTGCCAGCCATTGAATCCGTCGTCTGCGTTGTTGTAAACAGACGGAAGATCAATAGCATTAGACTTTGGCCGTTTTGAAAATGCCCGATTGCACATTTCATCAAAAGAGGAAACTTTCGAATCGTACGCAGTCGGCCGAGCAGAGAATGGCTCCGTCGTCGGTAATAGCAACCGTTATCCCATGGAGAGGCGTGTCGAGGTGCAGGGGAAGGCTGGGAGGAAGATCAGATAAGGTTTTCCTCGGATGGCTCATGCAATTGTAGCCGACCGTTGATTAATTCATCCAGTCGCCAGGTGAGGTGTCAGAGATGGCGGACATGCGACTGGGGTGAGAACTGACGGGCAGAAGAAGGGATGGCAGAAGACGTTGACGAGAAGAAACAATGGAAGAGACGATACGGAGCAGCGACAGAGCGTAACGACAGACGGACAGGAACCTAGCGGTGCCTGACGGAGACACGGGTTGAAGCAGCCCCGTTCCATCATCCTTGGTCAGGGACTCCAAAGCAACGCTGTTCCCTGTAAGGCCCCTGTCGATACCACAGTAAAGTGTCCAGGCCTGGGGGCCACGAGGGTGGGGCGGGTCTTAGCGGACGGGACGCTAGATGAAAGGCAACCTTAAAAGCTGAGAGAGGAAAGGGTGATGAAGAGCTATTCCTCTTCTAGAAAGATACAAGTGGGCCTTGGAGATCTCCGTGGAAAGGCCGCTGCAGGTACCGAGTGTCAGACCTTGCAGGCCCTACACAGTAGGTGCCCCGGACTCTGTTCTTGAACTCCAGGCCACAGCCCGGGATCGTCATCTCTGTGCCTGGATACCTACCTCACCTGCTCCGTACACACACCGTGTTGCGCGCTTGGTACGCTGAGAAGCATCTTGGATCATGCTTGGGACTTATGGCTATGAGTGTTTGACGGGAAGCGAGTCTCATCCGAGACACTCTAGCCGCACGAGAATCCGTTCGAAGCCAGGCACGTAGGCTTCCTTGTTATCGCCGACCAAAGACGAGCGTTGCCGTCATCCGAACTTCGCACGCGGGAGGTTAGGTTTGTTGGATGTTTGAAGCTACCATTGCTGCGCATCCTACCTAAAGTACCTGCGCATGCATACACAGTATTGCTCCGTACTCCGTACTCATCGCATGATCGCACCGCATGCCCTTGGAGGCAGGCGCACCGAAGCCGTAACTTCCTCACCTTATTTGGGTGGATTGGTACCTACCTACGCAGAGTCTCTCGCAACCTCACCTTCTGGGCCAGCAACGATCGCAACTTGGTCGTCGGTTCGCAGGGCCCAGATGGAAGTCGTATACTTTGAACGGATGGTGCACTAACTCCGGACCCTCCGCCCTATCGCGGTCGCCGAACACCACCACCACCACCACCACCACCACCAGCACTACTACTGTCGGCAATGATGCACTCGCGCCAAGCCATACGAAGAATCACGGGCGATGTGAACGAGGCTCATGCTTCATTGAGGAACGCGTCAACAAGAGCACACTTTCCGTACCTAAGGTAAGGAACGAAGGGTGGTGGAGATTTGATAATGGGCCACGATGATGACATTGCCCGGGCTAAGACCGGCGCTTCAGTTGCCATGCGATGGGATGCAATGCAGCCAGTAGCCGCCAATTACTAGCACTTAGTCGCCGTGTCTCGCCTATCAATCGGGCACGTTGCTTCCGGCTTCATTACGCTTTTCTCCGGCCAGGATAAAACCACTTTTCGGATTCATCCACATCGTAACACAAGACACAGCAGGAGCGATAGTGATGGGTTGCCCTATTTCACTGGACGAACGTTGGCGCGCATTCGAGATGAGAACCTAATGCAGTGACTGCCAGCAAGTACACACTGTACATCCACCATGGCCGTCGTGACATGGCGACATCTCTTCTGTAACTTGGTTTTGCGGCCCTGGCCTACGCGTCGCCGGTCCGGGCGCCAACTCAAAAGTGAAGGGCAACCGGCACGGAAGTCAATCGTGGCCGATCAGTCAATGCTTAGCATGAACTGCTAAACAACATCGCAACTCAGCAGCCTGGTTTCTCGTGCAGGTTCACGAGTGACGCGTAAGATACGGATGGACGGCGCATTATTCGAGGCATCGTGGTATACCTTACAGAACAAGGGAAGGATACAGTAACGTGGGGCAGAGGCAACGGTCGGCCGGGCGTCGACTGACGGAGCTGCCAGCTGAAGCCTGAAGCGGAGTGCTCCACTTTCATGTCAGCGCCTCCGTCAATGGGGGTGGTATAAGTAGATGTAAGCTACCTAGGTACCTACCTAGTTAGGTACCTTATCTTACTGTCTCCGTAGGTACCTAAGTAGGTACCTTAGGTTGATAGACGGCAAAAATGAACGAGATTGCAACGAGGGAGGCGCTGCTTAGACGGAAGTCGGCGTGAGACTGCCCAGGTTGTGCGCAGGCAAGCAATACGCAGTAGGCACGCAGTAGGCACGCAGTAGCAGTAGGCACGCGCCTTCTATCAAAAAGGGCTCCCTCGAGCTACAGCACGCTAACGCCACCGTGAGACTTGATCGTCGGTGTAATTAGTGCTCAGCATGCTCTTTTTACTACTGCAAGGTAAGGTACCTTAGGTTTCCACTTCACCAATGATTGGCAAATACCATGAGCGGGTGTCCTGGTGTGGTTACTGGGTTCTTGTTGTAGCACACGGTGCCGTTTAACCTGCTCTTCTATGCCGCAGCACCTGTGGACAAGGTAATGTCTGCCGTAACATGGCAGTGGTATTTCCTCAAAGTCCTAATTTCACTTGTCGGCACCGACTTCAGTCGCGGCACCTCACCGGAGGCCAAACGAAGATTGAAAAAAAAAAAAAAAAACAGGTATCGCGCTTATGGACCCCAATACCTAGGACCTATACTCGCTTCGAAGGTAGGTGCTAAGCTCGAGGGGAAGGTCCAAAAAACCCATCCAGTGTCTCGTTTCGCTTCATCGACGCCTCGGGCGAAACGCCTTTTGCCTGATGTGGTGGCCACAGCGCCTTACTATTGGTTCGCTAAGCTACGCCGGGACCCTGTGGGGCTGTCATGACCCCATTCTGCGACGAAAGGAGCCGCATCAGAGATCACGTCCTTTTTTTGACTGCTGTCCATATCCTCTCCTCTCTGTCCCCCTTACCACCTCTTTGCGCCTTTCCTCCCCTCTTTTCCTCCGACTTGGTACGGATGACAGACGGCCGGTTGAACTGTCCCTTTCTACAGAGTTCGACTCAAGTTTTTGTGCCGTCCAAATTGTCTCGTTACCTGCCATCCAGTTGAGTCCCGTCGGCACCTGTCCGTAATGGACGGCCATCGCTTCTGGCACCACCATTATGCTGGTCAAACCAACGTCCACCCTTGTTCATTTCGCCCTGACTGAGGTTCTTCCTACACTTAGAGGTTACCGGTTCCACCAATTTTGCTGCCGCTCCCATCACTTTGCTTGACGTGCGCCTGCCCAAAGCTCAGATCACCGTCTTTACTAGACGGTAGTCTCTTGATTCCTATTTCCCCTGGTGCGTCGGAGGCGTCGTTCCCTGTAAGCTGGCTGTCGCACCCCAACCCATCAGACAGAGCTTACCAACCCGCCTGAAGCTCTCAGTCTTCCTACTTTGGGCATAGATACCCAGTCTGGAGTTGTCCGAAGCCCTCGTTATCGGTCCTAGGCACATGCTTCCACCCCCCAGCTCGTCGTCCGCAGAGCCAGAGATGCCGCTTCGCCAGACAAGCCACCTGCGTGGCTATCAGATTCTAAGCGCATCATTCATGGGCGCACCCCCCAAGTTCCTGGTCTGAGGCGTGCACTCTGCTGCTCCTTCACCTCCCCTTCACCTCCACCTAGTACTCCTCTCTACCAGCCGTCCGGCCCGTCGTCTCTGCTCCCCCCCTCGCACATCGTTCCCATCCCACTCCCCTGCGCCGCGTTTTGGACCCGTGGAGACGATTCTTTCTCTCAAGCCCGTCATGGGTGCCTGTCTTCATCCCCACGGCCCCCAAGCCCCTGGTCGTGCCGGCACCAGCCTGCAACCGCAGCCCTGTGCATATAAGACTCCACGTCTTGGCATTAGTACTTGTATAGTAGATCCTCCCTTCCTTCTTAACCACAGTGACGCTCACTTCCAATCGTTCTTTTCGTCTTCCAACCTTTATTTCCATTCTTCCTGTTGCCTCACGCTGGGAGTGTGTCTTCACATTCATTCATTCATTTCTATTCTGCTATTGCTACGTATCCCGAAGTCTGTGACCGTTCCTTTCGCATCCTTACTCTGTTCGCTCCTCGGTCTGGAACCACCCTTCGAACGACAATTTAGTACTTTTATTGAATCGACTCGGTCGCCAACTCTCTCCGAATCCCTGTAACGACAAGCTTCTCGCTACAAGATGCAGATCCAAAAGCTTGTTGCGGCCTTGACCAGCATGGCCGTCGTTGCCGATGCCTCTGTCGCCTTTCTCGACATTGACTCGCCCTTGAGCGCAGCCCTGGCCAAGCGTCAACAGCGTGGTGGAAACCGTGGTGGTGGTAACAACAATAACAACAACGGAAACAATGGCCAGCTCTGCTTACAGACAAACGCCGTGCAAAAGGGATCTCAGTCTGCTGGAACGCCCGCCGCCCAGCAGGCGCAGTCGGCCACGTGAGTTCCAGGCGTCAAGCTTGCACGCGCCTGGATGCGGCTGACATGAATACAGTGACAATGCCAACTTTATCAACTTTTGCGTCGGCGAGACCCTCACTGATGGCCAGCAGAAGACTGGAGGATCTTGCAACGGAATCGTCATGGGCAAGATTCCGTCCAACACGAAGATGGTATCCACTGTCCTCACCAAGCCCGCCCACAACGAGAACATTGAGGCGAACAAGGACTTCGACGTCACGCTCAAGGTCAACAATCTGGCTGCTGGCTCCTTCACTGATGCCCAGGCCACCTACTACTCGGCTCCCCAGGATCTGAATGGAAATGGCCAAATCATTGGTCACTGCCACGTCACCATTCAGGATATGGGCAACACGTTGACACCTAACCAACCCCTGGACCCTACCAAGTTCTCCTTTTTCAAGGGTATCAACGACGCCGGTGACGGCAACGGCAACCTCAAAGCCACCGTCGCCAAGGGTCTTCCCGCCGGAAACTACCGCGTCTGCACCATGTGCAGTGCCTCCAACCACCAGCCTGTTCTGATGCCCGTTGCTCAGCGTGGTGCTCAGGACGACTGCAACAAGTTCACCGTCGGTGGTGGCAAGGGCGGCGGCAACAACAATAACAACAACAATGGTGGCAACAACAACAACAACAACCAAAATCAGAACCAGAACCAGAACCAGAACCAGAACAGTAAGTCACACACCCGAGCCTCGGCCGAAAAATACTAAGCGAGTTGCAGACAACAACGGAAACCGCGGAGGAGGTAAGCAAGCCGCCAACAAGAAGGGAGGCAACGCCGCCAAGGCTGCTGCCACTGGTAAAGGCGCTGGTCAAGGTAATGCAACATGAGCGACCGCAAAACCTTAGAACCCCCCAGATCAGACGCCCTCGACTTCAGGCTTTTTCTTTTCCCCCTCTCAAGCCCCTTCTTTCCCTTGCCCGTTCGCTAACCCCAGCCCTCAAGCACAATTCCCTGGTGGCTTCAACCCTCAGAATCCTGGTGCTTTCAACCCGCAGAACCCTGGTGCTTTCAACCCTCAGAACCCCGGCGGTGGAAACCCTCAGATTCCCGGTGGTGGAAACCCCTTTGGAGGTGGTGGCGGCGGATTCCCCGGATTCGGTAACCCTGGTGCGGCCACAACACAGCCCCTGCCCGGCAGTGCGCAAGGTACACCCGATGCTAACTCGTCCGGTCAGGAGGACGCGGACGTCGCCAGTAAGTCCGTCGCGTCGGCGACGACTTCAACGGTAGCCCCCTCGGCGGCGGTGCCCACCGAAAGCGGAGACGCCTCCAGCGGCATCAGCGACGGATCCGGAGGAAACGGTAACGGCAACTCCTCTGGATCCGGCAAGGGAGGCGCAACATCGAATGCTCTCGGCGGAATCGCGGCCCCGGCGGTCACTGAATCCGGCGACAGTAGCCGACCCTTCTCCGTCAACGGCAACTCTTTCGTTTCCAAAGCCAGTGCCGCGCAGCGTTCTTGCGACATTCAGAGGAACTCCTGCTTCAACGCCATCAACGGTGGTGAGGGTGACGGAGCTTCCACGGCCGATTGCGATGCTCAGGTCCAGACCTGCATCCAGGAGCTCTCGTAATTCTTGTGCTTATTTATTTTTCGACCTGTCACTTGCGCAACGACGACGATGACCAAAGAGACTGAGAGATACGCTCGCCTACGACACGGGATCCCTACCGACAAGACTGACACTTCCATGTTCTGGGGCCACGATTCAAAGGGTTCTGGTGTTATTGTTTTCTTGGGCTGTTACTTGACACGATGGTCAATGAGGTTGCTAAACGAGCGAGGTTGGGCGTGGACGGTTTATTTTCCCTGTCTTGATGAAGAATCAGCGCGCCCCCGTGCTTTGATACCATTACATCATCGACAAGTACTGGCAAATCTCTCTCTTCCGTCTCCCACCCTCTTATTATTGTTTTAATGTCCCTCTACCTCCCATACACCTTATGAACACACGCCCGCCTTTCTGTACATTTAGAGGAAGTTGTTTCCGTTGATAGGATTCGCAGTGTGGCTTAGAAAGAAATGGAAGACACAATTCCAGTAGGAAACACATGCTTGGTGTTCCTCCCGGTGATGGTGATGCCAGGGTTGACGAGTTCTAAGACGACAAATGACAGTTACCCACTAGTCTGACTGAGATGGGGTGGCAGCCGAACCACGAGGAAACCGTCATTCGAACTGGCCGGGCCCCGGTCGAAGCTGCGGCGTCTGATCAACGCGGGCTCGAGATCCGCCGCGTCTCGGACTGCGGCTCATGCGACGGCCTTGTTGTCAGCCTACCTCTGATCTAGCCGGCGGCAGAATCTTTACAAGGCGGGGATGGAAGCTGCCGTGAATGGACAAGTCCGGGAAAACCGAGCAGTAAGAGTGTGTGTGGCAGTGTGGGGGTGGTACCTTCTGCTTGGCGTGTTGCTGCCCTGGCGTCTGGTTGTGGGTGTGGATGTGGGTGAAACGGGGAGCAGGGGTGATGTTGAGACGTGTTTCGGGCGGACCCTTGGTCTTGGGTCCGCTGGTTGGATGATGTCACGGAGCCGAACTGATGGCAATACAAGTAGGAAGTCACGATTTGGTATTGACAGGGTCTAGAATATGTGCAGGGGTCCTGTGAGGTTGCGGGATCTCAGGGAGTTCGGGTTATTGTACTGGTAGATGGTAGATGGGTGTCGGGGGCGGCGGGGGCGGTGCTCCGTGGAGCAATCTGTATAAAGGCTCGGATGTTCGGAGAGACGAGGAAGTGTATTCGATTGATTAAAAAACCACTACCCTTCTTTTTTTTTTGCCTTCTTTCTTAGAAAATCCCCGAAATCTGAACAATGTTTTTCCCTGCGGGTCAAGTTACGAAGGTATCGCAGTGGTCGAAGCGCCGGAGTGAGGCTTGATTAAGGTTCCACGGGGCCGAGGAGGGGCTTCTTGTCATGAACTCTTTCTCTCTGATGCTTCTTTGCGCTCCTGCGTAGGAGCGGTTCCATTGCTCTTCCTGGCTGGTGAATTTATCCGCCTGACTGAACTTTACAAGTTGAACCTTTTTTTGGCTTTTATCCGTATCTTGACGCCCTAGCGCTTGAGAGTTTCGGGAGAGGGCGAGTGAGGGTGACGAGCGCGCGGAGGACTCGGTTTCGGGTGCTGTGGAGGATGTCCGATGGGGTTTGTGCTGCCATTCCGTGTGAGTTTTGAGGCTGATTTCTGATGGTACCGGGAGATGGGTGTGTGGCAAGTGCGTTCCTGAGCGACTCAAGCATCGGTTTGTGACAGTCTGGATGGCGAAAACGGTGGTTCTTTGGGGGTGAGTTGCGAGATTCATTTTGCACAGCCGGCAGGAGAGCATGGCGTGCTGAACTCTGTGTGCGTGAGTTTTCGATGAGCTGTTTGATACCAGCGAGTCTGTCTGTCTCGCCGACTGCCGAGAGTGTTACTTTCCTTCACAGAGGGGCGGAAGACAGAGTTTGGTTCGCGGCAACAGAGACACGAGTTGGAGTCGTTTAAAGTCGAGGTTCCTCCGGTTCTCTTTTGCCTTTTTGCCGATGGCCGGCGTATCAGTGGATGAACGTGTTTCTTGGAGGTTCGTTTCGAGAAGATGGAGAGTTTGGGGGTGCAGTTTGGGGGTCTTGATGGTGTGCTCAGCGAAAGGGGGAGGGTGTGAAGATGGATGGCGTGTTGCTGTTCTGGCGACCGTTGACACACAACATACCACAACTTCACACGTTCGTTTTAGTAAGTCTAGCTAGCTATAATATAAGAGTTGGTAACTGCAGTAAGTTCAGTGGAACGAGTCTTGAAATTGAGTTGGAGAGTTTTACTTTCGTACTTCAGCGGGATATTGGGGAAACAATATCTTGCGAGGAGCTGCTGTAGTGATCACGCATGCAGACTGGCACCTTCTTTCTCGTGGACATGAACGTTGCTCCTATTGCAGTCCGGCACATCTTCTAAATATCACGTTGCTTTCATCCCAACCAACGAATGCATAGTTTCCCCCGCTGCGCCCAAAGTATCCTGAACATGCGATCTGAATGATCGCCAGGTCTTCTTCTTTATGAGAATTTAGGAAGCTAGAGGCGATTGCCGACTTTGGCCATCCTCCCTTTAGAGTTCTTACTGTGGTCACAGCTAACATGATATAGGACAGCTGCAACTCGGAGCCCTTCGGTTTGGCCCTGAAAGCTTCAAGCTGTACAGTGCGGATGCTTAGACCGGGTAGCTGGAAAGCTTCCGTGCCGACGCCTTAGGCGATACTCAGCACGATAATCAGCTCTGAGAATCGCGCCGCTTGCTAGATGGACCTTCGCGATGGTGACCGACCAGGTCTAGCGAGCATCGCCGGTGCAACGTACCAGCGACGCCGCATTCCGAAATGGAATACCTTGCCCATTGCAACGGCTGGAGAGGGCCAGCACAGCGCGTGGTAGGTAGGCAAGGTGGATTGGGCAACTTGTGCGATATTCTGGCCTCAAGTTTTTAGGTTTGGTGCAATCCACGCTCCTAGAGATGGGTGAGTCGTCGCGGCAACGAATGCTACATCTAAATCAGAGGTTATACCAGCGGCCACAGATGATTAGATGGATACTCTTGTCAACTCTGCCTGCGTCTCCGATATTGCAGTGTCCATCGCATCATCGAGTGAGCATGACTGGAGAGAGAGATAGATGGCAGTGGCCGACGGTAAGATGATATAGGAGAGGCAATGACGAGAACCGAGATGTGGCTTCACTTCACATCAACACGATGAGCTACGTGCGTGCGTGTCTGCAACGATTCGTATGATACCTCCCGCCCTTCCAGCGCACATAGTTCGAACCGTACTCGGCAGACCATGGAGTTATCGGCGTCACCGAAGGCTAATAAGCGCCTTTCCAAAAACATCGCCCTCGACGAGCCGGGACATGACATCCTGAGTGCAGTCCAATGCAAACGATTCGTGCATAGGCCTAATGGTTTTCTTGACCGCCGCCGCCATCAACTCGGTCATCTGCTCTTCCGTCCCCACCATGGCTCCCTTGATCGTCAGCGCTGCTCGCCGTGCGTCAGCAATCAACCCCTCCTCCCATCTTTTCCAGCAACCATCAAGAAAGACTACGTACCTTTAGCCGCGCACTGAATCACGGAGACGGGCATCTGGAAGTCTCCGTGAGGCAAGCCCACGCATACAATGGTCCCCATCGACCTGACGAGTTGCGGCGCAATCCGGTACGCGTCCTCGGAACCGGAAACCACGATCGTGGCGTGGGCTCCCTCGCCGGTCACCTCCAGAACCCTACGCTCGACATCCTCCGTCGCGTAGTCGACGAAAACCTCGGCCCCGCCCAATTTCGTGGTCATGCTCTCTTTCCCGGTTCCCGAATCGACCCCGATTACGCGGTACCCCCGCATCCCGGCCGCAATCTGCACCCCGAGGTGACCCAGCCCGCCGCCGGACCCTTGGACCACAACCCAATCCCCGGGGGAGAGCTCGCCGTCCAGCTTCGCCACGGCGCCCATCATGCTGAGTCCGGCGCAGAGCAGCGGCGCGGCGTCGGCCGCGTCCAGCTCGTCGGAAATGACGGTGAGGTACCGCCCGTCGGCGACGACCCACTCCTGCAGCGTTCCGGGGCGGTGCTTCCCCGTGTTGAGCTGGCGCGGGCAGTTGTTCGCGTGTCCGCGGTCGCAGACGGAGCAGGACCCGCACGCGCTGTAGAGCCACTTCACGCCGACGCGCTTGCCGAGGAGGTGCGCGGGCGCGTCGGGGCCCAGCATCCTCACCTCGCCGATGCCCTCGTGGCCGACGATGGGGTTGTACGGACCCCAGCCCTTGAGGGCCCGAACCTCTGAGCCGCTTTTTTTTTTGCTGGATGTTAGCATGGGAAAATTAGTGCGTGGTGGTGATGGGTAGTACCAGACTCCGGTGAGTTCCATGCGCACGAGGACCTCGTGAGGACCCGGGAGCCCGACGGGGACGTCTTCCCGGACGACGACGCGCGCATCGGGGCCCGGGTTTTCGATGACGGCTGCTTTCTGGAACTGGGGAATTTCATCGTCCCAAGCCATGGTGTCATGCATATGTGTAGAAAGTGAGGTCGAGCTGGCGATGCTGATGAAGGAAATCGAAGCTATCGTGGCTGGCATAAACAGAGTTCCGAGGTTGAGATCGGCTCCGCGGGGGATAGGTGGACCCTACCCCGCGCCGGATGAGACAACCGGCAAAGTTCACGGCAGCCCGTCACTTCCGGAATTGTGGAGACAATGCCGATACCTCGGATGAGTGACTGCGTGGGACGACATCTGGTTGCGTACGTGTACTTCACATGACCGACCTCTGCGCGAAGACGTAAGAACTGTAATGGATTGTTTCCTCACCACCCTCGCCTCCCTCGCTACCGCGCACACAATGTGATTATCTTGTCTACTCTTGGTGTAACGCGCTTCATCCCCACATCACACTCACGAAGCCTGACCGTGCAAGTACTTCGCGACAGTCCGATTCGAATACAGCCCACAAAGGAACTACTCGCAAGCGAGTTTGTCGCCGTCGCAAGGGGTCTTCTCACCGTCCTCACCGCGCTTGGGGTCGCCGAATCGGACAATCTTCCAGCACTCCCGGCAGGCCCCGTCGGGGTTGACGACCAGGTTGGCGACGTCCCAGATGCAGGCCACATCGGCGAAGGGGTCTATAAGAAGACCCAGGTCAGCTGTTTGCTCTTCACGGGGGCAGAAACAGCAAAAAAAAAGAAAAAAAAGGAAAAAGGGGCAATCTCACTCGCGAAGAACTGGCCACGGGCGGAGGCGCAGGATCCCAAAAAGGCGGCGCTCTCAGAGATGCATTCTGCAGAGGGAGCGAAGTTGTCAGCCAGAACCCGACAGAACACACGAGAGGTCACGGCAAGGGGGGG
>QAPF01000950.1:0-15691 GCA_004367935.1 Colletotrichum sidae | reverse complement strand
TTATCAGTTAATTCTTTAATTCTATTTAGAAATTCTTCTATACTACTAAAATTATTTAAAGTAATATTAAGAGATTCTTTATAGGTTAAGAATTCATTAGTAAATCCTAAAAGCTTATAAAGTTTTTTTAAATATTTAAATATTTAAATATTTGAAAAATATCTATATTATCTTTTATAACTCGAAGAAAACTATCCTTATAATATAGTTATATATAATTTAGAACTTTTTTATTTTTATTTTTATTTTTAGAAATAATAGGTTTAGTAATATCTATAAAATTATCTTTACTAATAAGTAAAACTTTAATACGAATAAATTAAACTTTATAATTACTACTTCCTACTGATTTAAAAATAGTAATCTTTCTAAAGTTGCTTATTTGTATTAAAATAAAATAAATTACCTAAAATATCTCATTTATAAAAGCTTTTCTAAAAGGATATAAAAGTCTTATATAAAGAAGTACTATATTTTCTAAAAAGATAAAGATTAAAAATTAAAATCCTTTTTTTCTATTTAAAATAAAGATAAAACTTAAAGAATAGATCTAAAATCAGAGATCTAAATCTTAGTATTTTCTGTTTCTTTTTAAATAAATTTAACTTTTCTTTCTTTATAAAATTAATAGAAAAATAAAGTAAAATTCAAGATAGAAAAAGTTGATTTTCTCTATAAGTTAATTTCTTTACTATTAAAATAATTGGAAACTAAAAAACAATAAATCTAAATATAATTTGAAAATATAGTTAATTGAAAATAAATCTTAAATATCTAAAGAATTAAAAGGAGTTAAAGTAAGTGGGAAAATCGGATTTTTAGGTATTAATCTAGTTTGTTAGATAAGGTTGACTTTTTGTAAAAATAAAGTAATTCTAATAAGGTATTTATTCTATATTAAAGTAGTAAAAATGTAGAGGCTTTTATAGATTTCTTTATAATATTTGATATTTATAAGTAAATAAGAAGAGAAATTCTTTAATAAATAAAGTATAGAATTTTTAAGTTAAGAAGAACTAGGTTTAGAATTTATTAAAATAGATAGATAGGTAGGTAAATTAATAGTTAAGTTATTACTATAAATAACTATGAAATTAGGAGAAATATGATATAATAAAAGTAGTTTTCTTAATATAAAGACTTATTAAAAATATTTATAATAAAAATAGTTAAATAGAAGGAGAAATAGTAATTCGATTAATAGTATAATTAACTATTTCTAACCATTATTTATAGAGATATTAAGGTTATTATATAAAGGGTTTATTTCGGAGTTCTAACTATACTACCGGAGTTCTAGCTATAGTTATAGCGTATAGGCTACTATAGCTATAGCATATAGGGCGCTATAACTATAGCGCATATACCCTAGCGTAGTATATAGGCTATTATAACTATAGTATATGCCATAGCGTATAATGTATTATAAATACAACGTATAGGCTAAAACGTAGCGCATGTTACAACGCAGCTACAGCGCATTAGCTACTGTAGCCACAGCGCATGAGGCGCTGTAACTACAGCGCATGTGGCTTGAACTGCTTCTGGTACCCTATAAAAGAGTAAACCTCTATATCTTTACCTTATTTACTTAAGAACCACTAGGGGTAAAAATGTAAAGTAAGTATGTATTTATAGAACGATTTTTATACGATTTATTCATATAGAAATATCGTACTACTTCTTATTACTTCTATTAGAATAATAAAAATAGAAGTTCTTTATATATTAGAGTAAATCTAACAATTATAATTAATATAATTATAATAGGAACTTATTTATTAATAAATCTAGTAATTCCTATATTACTAAGTATATATGGTTAGTTAATACTCTAGACGAATTAACTACTTTTTCAAAAGCTATAGGTTTTTAGTTTAGTAATAATTAGATTTAAGCTATAAATAGAGAAGTTAAGTCTATTAAGTTTATAGAAGTTTAGACTATTATACTACTTCTTGATATTTCTTATATTAAAAAGCATAATATTAGTATATTAGGGGGTAGATAGGTTTATAAAATAAAACCTAATAATTAGGATCCTAGTAGGTTTATCTATAAAGCTAGATAGGTTAGTTAAGGTTTCAATTAGTATTTTAACAATTAATGATTTAGAAACTTTTAATACAACTTATATACTTAAAGATTATAGATATATATTAGTTATATCTGTTTATTATAGTTAGATTTTAATTCAATATACTATTACTACTATATTTATTTATATAAAAGTAGACAAAAAATTATATGTCAAGTTACTTACTAGTTATATTTATAATAAAGATTCTAAAAGTTTAGTTTATAGTACTAACTATAAGAATCAACTTCTTATTTATTTATTAAATAAGGTTTTACATAAATTAAAATAGAGCTTTAGATTATAGTATGAATACTTCAAATTTATCTTATATAAGATTAGCTTTAGAGTATCTCCTTATGATAAAAGAATATTTATATTTAATATTATTCTTAATAAAAGTAAATAATTAGCTATTTTAATATGTTATATTAATAATATGCTATTAGGAGCTAATAATTCTACTACTTGAGAGTATACTTATAATAGTCTTAAAGAACATTTAGAAATCTAAGATCTAAAAGAGCTTAATACCTTTCTGAGTAATAATCTAATTATTAATTATAAGAATAGAAGTATAGGAATAAAATAGTTTAAATATATTAGTCAAATCCTTACTAAAATGAACAAAAAGAATATCTATAGTTTTAATATTATAATAGATAATAAAGTTAAACTTTTTATTAACAAGAATAATATTATAAAAGAAGAGATATAAGAATATTCAAAAGAAGTAAGGGCTTTATTATATTTTACTTTAAAAATCAGGCTAGATATCATTCTATTTATTATTACTTATTTTTAATTTTCTTGATATCCTTCTAAAAGTATTTCATTACTCTTAATAAGATATAGGGTTTTTTAAAAAAGAACTCTAATTAGATATTAATTTATAACTATAATAATATCAATCCTTAGATTAAATTAGAGATACTAATAATAGAAGGTCTATTCTACCTTATATATTTTATGTAGATTTATATAATATTATAAGTTATAATTTAGTTTGATAATAAATAATAGTTTTATCTATTTATAAACTTAAGTATATAGCTTTAGTAGATATTATTAAAAAAGCTATTTATTTATATAATCATTATAGTTTATTAACAAAACCTTAGAATTTAGAATTATTAATAAGCTGATTATTTTTGTAGATAATCAATTAGCTAAAAAGCTTACTAAAAATATCAAACACGATAAAAAGTCTGAGTAAATCAATATCCATTATTACTATATTAGAGATTATATTTAAGATAATTAGATTGATCCCTATTATATTAATATAAATAATATTACTACTGATTCTTTAAAAAAACCTTTAGGTTGAATTAAAATTAATAATATTATGAGGAGAACTTTATAGAACAAGTCTAATGTTTAGCCTTTTTATAAAAGAAATAGTCTTAATAGTCTATTTTCCAAAGATAAATCTTTTCTTTTGACTTTTTATTAGTTTTAGGTTTTTTCTAATTACTCCTGACCTTTTACCCTATTTTTAAGTCTTTTTCTTTAAATCTTTTTAGAGTTTTAAGTTTTTTAGATTTTGATCTTTTATAGTTTCTCTATTTCTCTTATATGTTTTTTTTAGAGTTTCACTACTTTTGAAATTATAAAAGATTTATTTATTTTATATAGTTTAAGGGGTATACTAGAGTTCTAGTTACTTAGTTATAATAGATAGTTATCCTAATAACCTATTTTAAATAAATAAAGGCTTAGGTTCTTTCCATTATTCTTAAAGATTTATATTATCTATTTATTATACAAAATTGATTATTATAATTAAGGTTGTACTACTTTAATTATTTATACTCTAAATTAATTAATTACTTTATTAGAATATTCAATAAAGAGACTACTCAGTAACCTGAATATAATAATATTCAAAGCTTAATATAATATAAAGTTAATCTTCCTGAAAATAAATTCTATTTAGATATTAATATTATGAAGTTCCTTATTTTCCATAGAATCTAAACTTCCTATTATTATTACTATTTATATTAATCTTAGTATTATTTTCAGATATCATTCTAAATGACTTATTTGTTAATAATTGAGAGTGATTAATTCCCCTTAACCTTTTACTAGTTACTTATTACAGGTTCAATAGATATTATTCATTTTAGTATTATATTATAAAATATTCACCTTTTATATACCTACTTAGTTATCTTTATATAAAAGCTATGAATAGTTTAAAAGATAGTATTTTGAATTTATCTTATAAAATAAATACAATAGATACTCTTTCAATTTATAAAACTTATATTCAAAGAAGCTCTATTAATAATATTAATAGGAATAACAAAAAACAAAAATAAAATCTTTAATATTTAATATATATTAATTCAGATTTATATAGACTTATAATTCTTATAACATATAATAGATTTCATAGATTTATTCTATGTATTAATAAATTAACTAAATTTAATTAAGAATTTCTATTGAAAACTGAATTAAATAAGAAAGTTTCCAAAATTCTTTTTAAGTTAAGAACGTTAATAAATAATAGTAATAATAAGAAAAAGCTGAAAGAGTTTAATATTGATAGAACTAATAAATTACTTAATAAAAGAATAGAAGATATTTATTCTTATTCTAATGTCATATATAATATTGGACTTCTTTTTATTTATAAACCTAATAGCTCAATAGAAAGACTAACAAGAATACTAATTAATTAATCTAGAATTCTACTTTATTACTTAAATTTACCTTATTATTTATAAAGAGATATTTTGCTAGCTTCTATAGATATATATATGTATATATATATATATATATAATAGAACTCCTTAGACTTCAATAAATTTCAAGACTCCCTATAAGTTGAAATATAGAACTAAGTCTAATACTAATAATATTAGAGTATAGAATAGTTTCTATTATTATAAAAATAGAAGGCTTTATATTAGAAAGTTAGATATAAAAACTTATAAAAGAGCTTTTATAACTTATAGAAATAATACCGATATAATTGGGACTTTTAAGAAAAAGAAAACTTTATAGTCTAAAGGAATAGAAATCCTAGAAAATATATTTCATATTTTATAAAAAGAGTTACCTTTATCTGTTACTTTAGAAAAGAATCCTAATAATTATAAGTCTAATTAGATAAATAATAATCTTATTTTATATCTAGAAAGTTCTATATCTAACATAGATTAGAATAATAATAACATAGATAACTCTTCAATAAATCCTACTACTAAAGATCAATAAATATCTAGAATAACTCTAGAAGTAAATTCAGATGTTAAAATAACTAAAACTAATAAAATATTAGAGTTAACTATAGAAAATACTACTAATATTTCGGGAAGATCTAACTTATATCTTAATTTATCTATTATGTTAGATAAAATAAGAAAAGACTATAAAGCCTATAAAGAAAGTATGCTCTTTATTATTTTAAATAATCTTGATTTAAATAGTTATATAAAGTTATATAGAAATATTAATAAAAGATTAAACTTCTTATATTTTATCAATTAATAAAATAGAAAAGCCTACTTCTTTTATTTAAGTATTAAAATCTCCTAAATATAGAAACTAGATTCTCGCTATAATGAAAGAGATAGAATAACTGCAATCTATAGATAACTAAAAAGTAATATCTTATCTACTATTAATATTAAAGGTCTTAATATTCTATATGGTAGATAGATTTATAAGCTAAAAATACATAATATAACTAAGAAGACTATATATAAAATTAAATAGATAGCTTAAGACTATAACTAATATATAGATATTAATTATTTAGAAACCTTTAATACTACTTATAAGCCTAAAAACTAGAAATATATAATATTTCCTTCTATTTATTCAGAATACATTTTGATATAATATAATATTACTATTGTGGTTATATTGAAGGTCTCTGATCTATTTAAAGTTATATATCTCTCTAAGACTTTTTAAAAGTAGTTATACCTAGTTATTAGCTCTTGCCTTATTTATCCTATAGATACTACTAGTTCTGAAGAACTATTTAAATAAAGGAAACCTTAAGTAGTAATAATATAGGTAGTTAATATAATTACTAATAAATATAGAAAGTATATATAAACCTATATTTATTATAATTACTTCTTTAAAAGATTGTAGTTATATAATACTAATACTAGCTAGCTAGTAATACTTAGTACTGACTATTAATAGTTACTAATTATTAATAATTACTAGTAAGAGCTAAGAGTTAGTAATAGTTATTATATTTAGTTTATATAATCAGAAGGTATATAGCTACTAGGTATAGTTATCTACTATAGGATTCGAATTTATTACTTTTACTATAAAACAGTAAAAGCCAGCTAGATGTTAAGCTACTATGTCAAGTAAGTATATAATATTACTATAATATCTTCTCATATTAATATTAATAAACCTATATCTATTTATCTACTCAAAAGACTTTTTTTCAATATTAAGAGGAGGTCTTTGGAATCTAATATTAATATATATATGAATACTTAAAATAATAATAAAAACTATACCTTTACTTCCTTATTAAATAAAGTATTATATAGTTTAAAAAAGAATCCTTATTTCAAATATCGTTATCTAAATATGTTCTCTATTCAAAAAGATTTATTATTTCTCTTTATAGTATAGTAGTTTATATTTTAAATAGAAAAACTATATATAGTTTTCTTAACTTAGTATATAGATAATGTACTACTGGTTACTAATAATTAAAAGATATCTAATTATCTTTATAATTCTATAAGATAAAAAATAAAGATTTAGAATTTTAGAAAACTTTGTATCTCTTCAATTATAATTTATCTATAGATTGAGAGGAAAAGGATAATTACTATTAATCAAACTAAATATATTAGGAAAGGTATTAAAAGATATTGAAAAGAAACTATGTATAAGTTCAAACTTTCTATAGATAATAATCTTAAGTTATTTAAAAATAAAGAAACAACTTACAAATCTAATATTTTCAAGTTTTAATAAAATGAAGCTCTATTATATTTAGCTCTAAACATAAAATCTAATATTACTTTTATAGTAATAGCCTATTCTTAGTTTACTTATCATTGAGATAAAAATGTTTCTTCAGTCTTAATTATATATAAGGTTTTTAGAATAATAATAAAGAATATAAATTTACTTATAACTATAAAAGTATATCTTTTATTGAGAGTATTATAAGACATACTAACTTTAGTTAGGTAGGAAATCTAAATGATGGAAAATGTATTTCTTCTTATGTTTTCTATTTGAAAAGAAATAATAATATTATAAGTTGTTTTATTATAAAGTAGAGAGTAATAGGTTTATCTACTTATAAAGTTAAACATATAGTTCTATTAGATACTTATCAAACAACAACTTATCTATATTATAATTAGAATACTAAATTAATTGAAATTTCAAAGTATCTAAAATTAAAGAATTTAATATATTTATAAATAATTTAGTACTAAAAAGCTGATTGAAAGTCGTAAGTTTAATAAAAAGGTAAAATATAAATATAAGATATTACTTTATAAGAGATTTTATTAGACATAGAAATATCTTTATATATTATATAAATATAGAAGATAATATAGTTAACATTTCTATTAAACCTTTCAATTCAGTAGAATTTGAGTAAATTCTATCTCAACTTTAAGAAGAGATATTTTAAAAGTCTTTTTCTTTTACTTTTTATAAGTTTTAAATTTTATAATCTGATATCATTTTTCTATTTTGACCTTTTATCAGATTTTATAAGTGTTTATATACGTAAGCTATATACTAGTAAAATATACTTTATAGGTAAATATTAAATTTATTTTGATATATAAAGAACTTCTATTTCTATTATTTTATCAGAAGTAATAAGTAGCTTTACAACACTTCTATATAAATAGATTATATACAAATTACTCTTAAGATATATACTTATTTTACTATTTTACCTCTAGTAGTTCTTAAGTAAATAAGGTAAATCTACAGAGGCTTATTCTTTAATAAAATATTAGAAGTATTTGAAGTTATTTATATTATAATTATAACGCCTTATATACTATAGTCGTAGTAGCTAATATACTATAGTTATATTATAATATATATTCTACTTTGGCCTATATACTTTAGTTATAATATATTATATATTATAATTATAGTAATTTATATATTATATTGAGATATACATATATTATAATTATAATACTCTCTATATTCTAACTAAAGTAGCTTATATACTATAATTATAAGTAGAACTCTAGTAATATAATTAAAACTCTAATAGTATAGCTAGAATTTTAAAATAAACCCTCTATATAAAAACCTTAATATTTCTATACCTAATAGTTAGATATAGAAAGTCATACTATTAATCAAATTACTATTTTTCCTTTTTTAGTTATTATTATTGTAAATATCTTAAATAAGTCTTCATATTGAGAAAGCTACTTTTATTATATTACGTTTCTCCTAATTTCACAGTTATCTATACTGATAACTTAACTGTTGATTTACCTACTTGTCTATCTGTTTCCATAATTATTCGTTACATTATATTATAGGGTATATAGTAATTATACGTATTGCTATATATATAGTAGTATACTTTCTATACTTTATTAATAATAAGTACTAAGTATCTAATAGTAGTTATAGTTAAACATATAGTAGTTAATGAGTAATTACTATACTATAAATCTAAAGCTTTATATAATATTATATACTATATAATATAGTCATAATAGTAGTAAACAACTAGAATACTACTTTACATCTATATAGTAAGATTATATATAATATATATTACCTTCTAGATAAACTAATACTAATTAGTAATCAACTTTCTTATGACTATTATACTATAGATTAATAATATCCGTCATAATAGAAAAAGTAATTACAAAACTTTATATATAAAATCTATAAAAAATAAAGGATTTTAAGATATGTGATTCAGATACTTGAGACTATTCTCTATTATAGAATCCTATTAAGAATCTTTAAATTATTTACTAACTCTTTAAAGAAACTATTATGAAAACTTAATTTAATATGTTTTCAATTTAATTCAAACCAATCTAAAATATTCTATATAATAATACTAAGCCTTGATTTAATAACCTCTTAATATTCTCTAACTACAGAGTATTTAATAAATATAATAACTTTTTAGTATACTATTAGACTTCTATAATATTAGAAATTATAGTATTCCTAGCTTCTTATCCTTAAGGAATTCATATAACTTCTTAAAAAATACTTCTTTTTTCTTTTCTTATATAAGTTGAGCTGAAATAGCTAGTCTTATTATACCCTATATTATTCTTAACCTCAATTATAATATCTCATAGTATTCTTAAAATAGAAAAGCTTTTTTAAATACTCCTAATACTAGTAAAGTTACAATATGAAGAATAAGCATAATATTACTTATAAAACCTTTTTTCTAGATAGATATTAATTTCTTTAGGAATAAGTAGGAAATTCTTCATAATAACTTATTAAGAAATAATACTTCTGAAGTTTCTTAGTTTTCTTTTATTATATAACTTTCTATTCAATTAATATACTATAGTCTTTATAACGCTATATAAAAAGAATATAAAATATAGTAGAAGCTTATATTAAATATTTAAGATAAAGAGTTATATCTTTTGAAATTGCTTTTTTAAGTTTAGTATTCTAGACTATATATAAATACGTATATTCTTAATTCTATTGGAAAAATAAGCTTTTCAATATTATCTCAAATATTTAGATAACTTCATTTTTTATTTATAGTTTGAATAGATAACTTAGTATATTAAAAACTATTTTGAAAATAATGAATATTAATAGTTATATCTTTCTAATTAGTAAAATATAATATTTTAAAGTATTATAATATAGAATTCTAAAAAGAATAAAAAGGAAACTTTCAAAGAACTTTTGATAAAACTCTTATATATCTAGAAAACCTTCTTATTAAATTTCTATATCAATATAGTATTCTACTTCTAATTTATAAGTATATATTATAGTATATCTAAATATTACTTAGTTTTCTTTAATTATATAGTAATTTCCTAAAGTTTTCATTATAAGTTATAAGTAGCTATAAGTAATATTATATTAATTTACAAATTATAATCTATTTAGGATAGGAGAAGTAATAGTTAGGAGTAAGTTAATAATTAACATCAAGTTAAATACATATATAATTCTACTCAAGAAGACCCCTAAAATACTATATTATAAAGAAATTAATATTTTATTTATATCTATACTTTAAAATACTTAGATCTATCTATAGTAGAAAGAATGTATCGTTTTCCTATATTTATATATAGGTATTTGAATAAGAAGTATTCTATATATAGTGAGATAGGTTATTAATTCAAAAGGTATATGTTTAAAGATAAGTATATTTCACTTAATTGGTAGAAATTAAATACTAATCTCAAGCTATATTCTATAATAATATATTAAGCTCTCTTAATAGATTATAAGGGTATTAATAGTTTAGACAATAACTTTAAGGACTTTCTTTAAAATAATAGATATAATGATACTATTATATAATACCAAGTATAATATTACTTTAAAAATAAAGCTATTATTTCATCTGAAATATTCTTAATATTGTTTCTTCATAAGCATATTATTATTTTTAATAGCAATAGAATTACTAGAATCTTCTAGAATTCAACAATACTTTATATTCTTATAAAAAGTAGGGGAATGACTAATAGCTTACTCTCTACTGCGACTATTAATAGACATCTTACCTCTTAAAATATAACTTCAACCTCCCTACCTTCCTACTAGTTACTATAACTTACCCCTAGTTAATCTAAAACTAAGCTGCATATAGCTATAATTAGTATACCCACTTTATATTCAATTCTTTATAAATAATAAATAAATAATAACTCCTTCTATAATAATTTCACAACCTTACACCTTGATACTTTTATAACTATCAATATATAATATGAATATCTTAAGATATTTAATTACTACTAACTATGAGTATTCTATTTAAATACTTATTATAACCTTAATATTTATAATTTCAATATCCTTACTAAGTTCTATCTACTTTATATTATTCATATAAACGTTTTCTACTATTAAGATAAGCTAACTTCTAGTTTCTATATAAGTATAATAAGACTTAACCCACTCTTATTAATAAATGATCTTAATATAATAAGTATAACTAATATATAAATAATGCTTATATAGATATAAATACTTTCAATATAGCTAGATAGCTTTTAAAACCGCTATAATTATATTACTATAATATTATAAAATATTCAATAATTAGTATTATAATAATATATTAATATTGAAGTATTATCTAATTAATACCCAGTTCTTCATATTATTGGCTTAATATAATAAGTTATAAATTAGCTAGATAATAATGTTCTAAATATTTATAAACTCTTTATGAATTATAATATTCAAGATAATTCTATTCAGGTTAATTCTAATAAAGTAAATAACTTTAGTTATAATAATTATAACCAGATATCTTTATACTTATTCTAAAGTACTTTGTTTATAAATTGCTATATAGATTTTAAGGAGATTTGAATTCTATAATAAAGAATATAGAAGAATAATAGATTATAAAATACCTAATTCTTATAAGTCTTCTATTTTATTCTGTCTTTAAGAAATTTATAAAAATTGTGAATCTTTTAATCTTAATAGTTATTTTTAGCTATATATACTAAGCTTTAGTTGAAATAAAGCTCTTCTAGTATAACTTATAATTATTAGGTTTCTACTATTATAAAGTTAAATATTAAAACTAGAGGTATAATGATCTATACTGATAAGTAATTTCATTACTATTTTAATTAGGTATGAGCTAGTCGTAATAGAAATACTCTTATTAGGCAAAATCTAGAGTTATTTCCATATATAGGGTGAAGAGCTTCAATACTATTCTAAGTACAGAGCAAAAGTAACTAAATAAAGAGTAGTATTTCTAATAGTAGAAATACTACTATAATTCTCAAATCTATTTTTATACTTAAAAGTAATTACTTAAGTATTATCTTTCAAGGTATTCCTCCTAAGCTATATATTACTATTAGAATAGATAGATAGGTAGGTAAATTAATAGTTAAGTTATTACTATAGATAACCGTAAAATCAGGAGGAATATAATAGGATAAAAGTAGTTTTCTCAACATAAGGACTTATTTAAAGTATTTATAATAATAATAGTTATAAAGAAGGAGAAATAGTAATTTAATTAATAGTATAATTAACTATTTCTAACTATTATTTATAGAAATATTGAGGTTCTTATATAAAGGGTTTATTCTAGAGTTCTAGTTATATTACTAGAGTTCCAGCTATACTACTAGAGTTCTAGTTATAGTTATAGTATATAGATTACTATAGCTATAATATATAGAGTATTATAATCATAATATATATACCTTAGTGTAATATATAGACTACTATACCTATAGTATATAATATATTATAAGTATAGTATATGAAGTGTTTTAATTATAATATATATACCCTAGTATAACATATAGATTATTATAACTATAACGTATGACGTATTACAATTATAATATATAGACTAGAGTATAGCGTAAGTTATAATATAGCTATAATATATCAGCCACTATAGCTATAATATATAAGGCGTTATAACTATAATATATATAACTTGAACTACTTCTAATATTTTATAAAAGAGTAAACCTTTATACTTTTATCTTATTTACTAGAGAATTACTAGGGGTAAAAAGGTAAAGTAAGTATATATTTATAGAGCAATTTTTATACAGTTTATTTATATAGTAATATTATATAATTTCCTATTACTTCTAGTAGAATAATAGAAATAGAAGTTCTTTATATATCAGAATAAATTTAATATCCCCTATAAAATATATTTCACTAGTATATAGCTTACTTATATGAAAGCTTATATAACTAAATAAAAAGTAAAAAGAGAAGAATTATATAAAATTATAAAATCTAAAACTATAAAAAGTAAGAAAGGAAAGACTTTTATAATATTTTTTGTAAACATTTAGATAAAATTCGCTTAAATTTCAGTAAAACTAAACGTTTAGTTACAATATTAACTATATTATCTTCTATATTTATACAATATATAAAGATAATTTTATATCTAATAGAATGTCCTATAAAGTAATATCTTATATCTATATATTTTGCTTTTTTATGAAATTTAGGATTTCTAGCTAGTTCTTTTACTATTAAATTATCTATAGGAATCTTAGGTTTTTTAACTTTAGATAATCCTAATTTTAAAGTTATATAAGTATAATTATAATATANATTTAGGATTTCTAGCTAGTTCTTTTACTATTAAATTATCTATAGGAATCTTAGGTTTTTTAACTTTAGATAATCCTAATTTTAAAGTTATATAAGTATAATTATAATATAAATAAGTTGCTTTTTTATTAGCATCTAATAAACTATATCTTTAGCTTTATAAGTAGATAAAACTACTATTTTTTATTTTATAATAGAATAAATTATAATATTACTATTTCTTGTTAAATAGAAAATATAAAAAGAAGTAGATTTTCTATTTTTAGATTTCTTACTTAATTTGAATTAATATATCCTATAATATTCTTCAGAGAGAATACATCTTTATAATTCTAAATAAAACTATACTCTTTATTATTATTTAAATAAGCCTATATATAGTTTAAAGCTAAAAAATGATTTCTATCTAAATTATAAGTAAATTGGGAAGAAATTATTACTATAAAAGTAATATTAATAAAACTATACTCTTTATTATTATTTAAATAAGCCTATATATAGTTTAAAGCTAAAAAATGATTTCTATCTAAATTATAAGTAAATTGGGAAGAAATTATTACTATAAAAGTAATATTAGACCTTACTTTTAAAATCTAATATAATAGAGCTTCTATTTCCTATTAAAACTTTAAAATATCTTTTTTTAAAACTTTTTCTTTATTTTTAAATTACTTAAAGTTATTATCTATAAGATATTTAAATTTATAAATAATTTCTTTTTGATATATCCTAATAATCTTATTAGTATATTTATTCTAATTAATAGTAACTATTTTTTCTTTTTAGTTTATAGATAAATTATAACTAGGAAAAATAGAAGGTTTTCCTAAATTTTAAATTGTTATTTTCTACTTTAAAGAATTATATATATAATTAGATATTTTTAGGTATTAGTAGCTAGTAATATATCATCTATATAATAAGCTAAAATAGCTATATAGAGTTTTTAATTTAAAATAACAACTATTTCATTATAAGGAGAAATAATAAATCCTATTGACTAAAGAATATTTTTAACATAATTATACTAAAATCTAAGACTTTATTTCAAATTCTATAACACTTTATTTCAGAAATAAATAAAAGCATAGTCTGTATTATTTTTATAAGTATTTATATTTATATTTAGAATCCATTCTAAAGAATTCTCTTTTATATTAAAAGAAATCTAGTTAGTAGATAAATATATATATGTTTATCAATATTAGTATAAATAAATATTATAATAATATTATAATATACTAAAATCTATCCTAAATAAATAGAAAGGATCATCATATATCTCCAACTTTTAAACCTATAGGTAATACTAATAGTTTCTAAATAATTATTACTTAAATACTGATTATAATCTTAACCTATCTATTTAGCCTGATATATATTTTCTTTAGTTATATTATTAAGTTTTAATTTATAAACCTATCTACTACTTAGAATATTAATAATGTTAATATTAACAGTAGATAGAAATATTACTTTCTAACTATTTATAGATCTTATTTATTCAATTTTCTTTATTATAACTAGAATCTAGTTTCTATATTCAGAAGATTTAAATACTTAAAGAAAAGAAGTAGGTTCTTCTACCTTATTAACTGATAAAATATATAAAACTTAATTATTTTCATTAGTATTTTTATATAATTTTATACAGCTTTCTTAACTAAGATAGCTAAAAATAATAAAAAAGGCGCTCTCTTATAAGTTTAATAGTCCTTTTAACTTCTTCTAATATAATAGGTAAATTAATATATAAATTGGATTTTCCCCAAAAATTATCATTATTTTCTATATTTAATACTAATATTTCATTATTTTCAATTAATTCAATATTTCAATTTTCTTCTAAGATTAATCTAGTTATTTCTTAGACTTTAGTCGTCAAATCCATTGAAGAGTTATTATTATTATTATTATTTTAATCTATATTAGAAGTAGAATTATCTAGATTTAAAATGAAATCATTATTAAGCTAACTAAACCTATAATTATCAGAATTCTTTTCTAGATTAATATATAAAAACAACTCTTTTTCTAAAATAGAAAAAAGACTTTCTAGGATTCTTATATCTCTAGACTATATAGCTCTCTTTTTATTAAAATCATAAATTTTATGAGTATTATTTCTATAAGCTATAATAGCTTCTTTATAAGCTCTTATATCTACTTTTTTAATATTAAGATGTTTATCTTTAGAATAATAGAAACTATCCCATATATTAATATTACTAATATTAGGCTTTATTCTATTTTTTATTTTATAAGAAATCTTAAAGACTATGAAGAATTCTATTATATATATATATATATATA
>QAPF01000949.1:0-15334 GCA_004367935.1 Colletotrichum sidae | reverse complement strand
TTATATATTTAGTTAGCTAGAAATTAATTATAATTTATAATATAATTAGTTTTTTATTTAGACTATTATTATTAGCTTCTAAGGATTTCTATAATCTATTTATATAACTTATCAACAGTTAGCTTTATCTTATTAATAATATTGTAGAATATATTAATTATATTATATATTTAATATATAGTTATATATATTTCTTTATTAACTTTTTCTTATAAATCTTAAGAATTTAAATAGATATATCTAAATAGGTTACTTTTTATTACTATTACTTTAAACACTTTAATTATATTAGTATAGCTATGATTTTTAGTAAATATCTTAAGGTTTATATTTTTCTATTCCCTATAGTAATTATAATAAGCTATAGGGGTTTTGAATTTATCTTTAACTATAATAGCTATTTAAGTAATCGAGAAGTTATTTTAAATTAGTATAACTAATATTTTATAGTATATATATACTTACCTAGTTAGTATATTATTAAATATTCTTCCTATAGAGTCCTACTTAATATTATAGCTAATATATTTAATAATAAATATCTATATTTTATCTTTAAAAATATTATGTTCTTTATTTATATATTTATTATTTAATTAGTATATCTTATTGAATAATATTTTAACCTTTTTATAAAATTAGCTAAAAATAATATATTACTTTAAGGATATCTAGTAGTTTCCCCTGAAGTATATATAAAACTTTAGGGGTTTCTATAATTCTATCTACTATTATTCCCTCTAGTTAGAATTGTTCCTTATAGTAAGGTTTTATATAGGTGTAATTATCTAGGTATTTAGTTTAGCTAGCTATAGGTTTAGTATTAATATATTCTTATTAGTTAATATTAAGGGTATTATTTATATTAGAATTGTTTTTATTTTCAAGTTATTTAGTGTAGAAAGTTATTATCTCTTAATAGGTATAAACCTTCTAATTTTTAGGAATTATTTAATATATTTTAAGTTCTTCTTAATTTCTTATCTTAAGTAGTAGTATCCCCTCTAGTTAGTTTTAATACTCTCTACTATTTATTATATTAATATATTTTTATAGAATACTTCTACTAGTTTCTCTTTTATAGTCTTTTTATCTATAGGTAAATATATTCTTCTACTAATAAGGTAATTTTTAAATAACTATAATACCTCTCTCTTTACTATATTAAAATATACTTCTTCTTAATCTTAAAAAGTTTCTTAGTAAGTATCCTATAAATTTTTAAAATAGAAATCTTATTTTTTTTATACCTATACGTAATAGTAAATATATATATTATTAATACTTATATCTTTATTAGAAGGTATAACTTATTTTCCCTACTATTTAAATATAACCTTCTAGTATATACTAACTAATATCTTTATCCTAATTTATTAGAATACCTTCTTATACTTATCAATATAAGCTACTAAAATAGGCGCTAGCCACTTAGGCTGGAATAACTAGAATAAATAAATAAAATAACTTCTTCTAAACCTAATCTTACGGTAATGGAAAATAGGGGGAAAAATCTAGAAAAGTATATTAAATAAAAAGCACCATATTTACAGATCTATAGTATAAAAAGTACCTCAATTATAAAAGTAGTATTCTAAAATCTAAAGGATAGAATAATATATAAATTATATCCCTCTTATTACTATTTAGAAGATGAATACTATAGATATAAACTTATAACCTATATATATATACTACTTATATAACAAAAGAAACCTTAGGCCTAAACTTATTATAATCTTCCCCTTAAACTTACTAAAAGTCCCACATAGTAAGTCTAACTAAAAAAGAATCTATTTATATTATTATAATTATTATTAGCCTAGCTACTTAAATTCTTCCCCATCTCTAATTTTATCTCTACTAACTAGTCTCATCTATTTATTATTTACCTATTAATAATCATCTTAAATCAATCTTTAAATAAACTATAATTAACTTCCCTATATTAGAAGCTACGAAAATATATAGACTACTAACTTAATAAGAATATTCCACTCAATTTAAACCTAATAATTAACTTACTAACCTACAAATTACTTTTTTATATAACTAAAAAAACTTATATAGTTATACAAATTAGGATAATTAATATAGAATAATATATTAACTTAGGAGTATAGAAATAATACTAGAAGAACTTAGCGAACTAGTATTAGAAGAATAAGTTTAGATAGAATATATACCTATAATTTATTTTAAAAGCTCTAGCGTAACATCTATATTAATATTAGGTTGACTTAGTAAGTCTTATTCTATAATATTTTCTAAAACCTAGGTACCAACTTCTTCAATCTCGATATTTTTAGTTATTATTAAGATAATTATCTAATTAGTATTTAGCCCTATGAATACCTTCTTAATACTTATAGTAAGTCGTCGTTAAAAATAGGTAAGAAGTAACCTATTATTTTATAGTCTTTATAAATCTAAGTTATTTTTTATATTAATAAGTTCTTATAGATATTATTATAAAATCTAAAATATTTATTAATAATTAATATCTAATATAAAACTAAAAGAATCTTATCTTTATACCTATATTATTTATCCTTTAAAACTTATAATAAATTTATAATATTAAATATCCTATTCTAAATAAATACTTTAGACTATTCTACTACTTAAAAGTTATAAGTAAACTAGTTATATTAAGAATCTATTAGTACTACCTAGGTATTAGCTTAAAACAACTTAATTATATTAAATAAAACACTTATATTAATATAGAATTATAGTAATTATTCTATTATTTTAATAAAGTAGTTATTACTAAAGTCTTTTTATACAGAGTTAGAATAAAAGATTTTTTTTATTATTTAATTGACTATAAGATTAACTTAATAGATATTACTATCACTAATAAGGAATATAGTAATATTAGCTTCTTATAAGTTTATTAATAAGTTATTTACTAGTTACTACCTATACTTAAGCGGGTTGCTATTAGTATTATAATTACTCTTAATATATTATAAATTCATTCCTTCAGGCATCTAGTAAGTAGTAGAACTATTTTATAGATCTAAATAGAAAAGCATATTAAGTTCTTAAGAATCTAAATACTCCATTACTTATAGTATACCCTTAGTATTATAGAAATAAACCCCCTATTCGACTATTTTTTACTATATTATAAAGTTTTATCAATTAATCCCTAGGCCTATATTATAACAACCTAAGAAATAATTTTACACAGATTTACTATTAAGGTATTAGTCTTCTATTAAAAAAAGGTATTTATCATCTAACATCAGTTTAAACTTTTTCCTTAACATCTTAACTATAACTCTTAATCTATCAGCTTTACTAAAATAGGACTTTCTATTAAATTTTTAATTATAAGGGCTAGGATTTAAATAAAGTAATTTCTCTATATTCTAATTCTTCTATATATAGCTTTTTATAGGTATTTATAGAGGTTTTCTAATTTTAATTTTAAAGAAACTACTTCAATAGGTAGTATTTTAAATAGTATTAATAATAGTTTTTATAAAAAGGTTAAATTTGATAAGTAGTTAAAAGGTTTATAAATATTTTACTAAAGGCTTTCCTACTAACTAGGTTTTATTTACTAGAGTGAAATTAAATATTACTTCTAACGCCATAATAAGTAGGTACTTCTTTATAATATTAACCTCGAAATACTAGAGAAGGTTATATTATATTCTAAGTATCCAATCCTTCTTATTAATTTTATCGTTATATTAATAATCTACTTCTTATATATCTTATATAGTTCTACCTAATATAAGTACTTTACCAAGTAGCAATAAGCTATAAAATTCCCAGGTTAGTTTAGCTTACTAATTACTTATTATATATTTATAGTTATATCTCTTAAATAGGATCTTTATTATAGTAAGAACTTATTGTATCTAATTAAGAAGTATTAATACTAATACCTACTTAGGGTATTATGTAACTAGTATAATATGAGTTTGTTGAGTTATTAAATACTATAGCTCTCCCTTACTTCCTCCTATATATAGGTTTACAAATCTTAAGGTATTAATAAACCTCTCCTCCCTATACTTATCAGCTTATTATATGTCGTAATACTACGTATAACCTTACTATTAGTTTATTAGGAAACCTATCTAAATTACTATACTACTTCTATATAAAAAGAATAAGAGTATAAAGTATTCTTTTATATACTACTAGTTATATTACTTAACTTTTTTTTTAGGGTTATTATTTATATTTATATAATAAATTAGAATATCTATTATATAATCTTATATAACTTAAGTAAAACCTATTAACTAAGTTTTTTAAATTAGTATTTCTTATTATTCAATCTAGCTAATAAAGTTATATAGTTTAGCTAAGTATTCTATAAGGTCGTTTTAGTTTATAGTATAGTTATCTCTAATAATTATAATTTAGAAGTAGCTAAGTAAATGTTTTACTATTATTAACTTTCTTAACTTAAGCTAATAAAGAAGTTATTCTTATAAAAGTTTAATATTAATATCGGGGTTTCTAAACTACTTATTATATATAACTATATAAAGTAGAAAATAGTTATTATAGCCTTCTAGATATACTTAGTAGAACTAACTCCTAGAAAGTACTATAAGAGTTAGATTTATTCTATTCTATAAATCTAGGAATAAATAAGAAATCTCTAACTCTACGCTTCACTAATAATACTAATTATTGTTTAAAATATGTGAATTATTAAGAATAGGAGACTCTATTAGACCTATTATAATATTAGGTAGGATTCTTACTAGGTAATATTAAGAGGGAAGGAGAGTTATTTAAATAATAGAAAAAGTATTTATAAATTTAAACTATAAGATAAATAATACCTTTTTTAGAGAAAATATCTATAAAAATAAAAGTCCTACTTAAGTTTAGAGAAGTTAGGATATATCTATTAGTATGTTAAAGAAAGAATTAAAACTTTATTAGAAAGTAAAAACATTTACTTAAATAACCCTAACCCTATAAATATACTATTTTTAACTAATTTACTTAAGAAGAATAGCTAACCTTTTAGATAAAAAAGTTCCTCCCTTATAACTAATAGGATTTTTCAATATTACCTTAGTTATAACTATATATTTATTACGGCTAGAAGTATAAAAATACTTCTTCTAACTTATATCTTACTTATTTTTCTCTCTCCTTTATCTATAACTTACTAACTATTACTTTATTTTATCTACAATTAACTCCCTCTAACTATAGCTTAATATAATTATTTTATCTTAATTAAAAATACTAATACTTCTTATTTTCATAAATTTAGAGAACCCTACTCTTTTTACTTAATCTATAATATTAACTTTCTTATACTAAAGAAAGTAGTAAGTAGTATATACCTATAAGTCTTAATTCTTTTAACTAAATTAACTATAAGTTACTAGTATTCCTTTTATCTTCTTCTATAAGCTAACTCGTTTATTAAGTAGTTATTAGTTTTATATTCCTACATATTAACATTTTTTAGAATAAGTATTTTAAAATAGTATTTATACTATAGTTTTAAATCTATAAGGAGCTTTAGGTTATATAAGTAACTTTCTAGTATACCTTTATAAGTCTATAAAACTATAAGAAAGTCTATTTATATACCAAAAAGATATTTACATTCTAATAAAAAGTTTTTATCTATCGAATTATTACTTATCCTAATAGCTAGTAGATCTAAAAGATTATTAATTACTTAATTATTATATATAGTTTTTTTATCTAAAGGTATAGTAGTCAGAATATAATACTTTATAGCTACTACGAAAAATATATATATACTACATATAATAATAAAACTAGTTCTTAGGTCTACAAACCCTATTTTAAATACATCTCCCTTCCTAGAACTCCTTACACTAACTATTTTTTCTATAAAACTTAAGAGACTTATAATTTTAACTATATTAGAGTTTAGTAGTAATAGGGTTATAGTTAGATACATTCTAATAAAAGTTATTAGTTAAGTAGTAAGTATAATAATTTCTTTATTCCTAAATTTAAAATCCCTTAGAATTTTAAAAAGATTAAATTATTATTAGTAGCTCGTTTTAACTTTAGCTAACTTCTTAATATTATCTTTTTATAATAAAAGATGTTATATTATATTCCTAATACTACTTTTATATATACTACTTATCCCTTTATATATAATCCCCTTCTTTAGTTACTTTAAAATAAACTATTTTCTTATATCTAGAAAGATATTAAAACTTAATAAAGAATCAAAGCTACGAAATAGGGAATTCTTAGTTAAGCTCTAGTTTAATAAAAAAAATACTAAAATAAAAAAGATAAAAAATATAGAATAAGCTTATAAATATAAATAAAACTTTCTTCTACTATATTCTTCATTCTCTATTATATTTTTCTAAATATTTAACTTTCCTACTAAAGTAAATAGCTATATAATTTAAAGAAGAAAATAAAATATTCTAATTGTTAAAATCTAAAGTTAGTTTTTTTAACTATTTGAAATAGTAGAAATAGTAAAATAAAGTACTATCTTCTTTAACCTATAGCTTCTTTTCTCTAAAACTTAGAAGAATAATTTAGAATCTAAGATTCTAGACCTAGAAACTAGAAAATTAAACTTCTTTATAAAGTATATAATAAAAAGAAAAGAATAAATAAAACTATCCTTTTAAGCTTATAAATATACACCTATATCTCTAAATATTATCTAAAGAGAAGTTAGAATCTTAGAAAGATATTTCTTAATATACTACTTATTTCTCTAAATTTAACTTAAAGAAACAGATCTTAAATATGGGATCCTTTAGTATTATATTAATAATTTTTTAAATATTTAATAGGTATATTTATTATTAAGTTAAAAGTATATCTTCTTTAATATTATTACTTTCTCTTAAGATTATAAGCTCTTTATAATTTTCTACTTCTTTAGTATTTATAGGCTTACTTTCTACTAGGAAGATTTTTCCTAATTCTAATTCTAGTTTAAACCTATAAATATCTAAGTCTAATAGTTTTTAGTATCTAATAGGTACCTAGATAAACTTCTATAAGTAATTACTACTATAAGTTAAATTTTAAATTTTTTCTCCTAATAAAGTTACTAATTTGTATAAAAAAGAGTCTAATACGTATAAGAAAATTTGAAAAGGCTTTATCTATTAGTATTCTAATTTTTACTCTAATAACTTATTAATTACTTTTTTTATATTATAAACTAGTATAAAATCCCTAATTTTAAGTTTTTCATCCTAAAAAGTATTAACCTTCTAAATATTAAAACTTTCTACTACTTTCTAATACTATTTTATAATTATCTTTATAACCTTCTCCCTATTTTTATCTAGCTAAGCAAACACCTTTATCTTTAGTTATAATTCCTCCTTTTTTATTCACACTAACACTTAGTCTAAAACCTTCTATATAAGTATTAATATTTTAATTAGTATTATTATTTCATAATTATACTTGAGATAGAAAGAAGTATATCCTATTAATATCTAAACTATTATTCAGTCTACAAATAGTACTACAAATAATAAGAGTTAAGGGTTTTTATTACTACTCTTTACTATTTAGATTAATAAAGTATAAATAATAAGTTAATATTTAATTTTGATAATATTATTAGCTTATAAGTTAGAAGTAGAAATAACTTACTATTTTATACTATACTTCTTATTAAACTTGATAATATACTACTTGTTTTCCAGCCTGCTATCTATAATAAGTATATTATAGAAACTATACTAAGTAATTATTTTTTCTTATAAGAATTTTATAATAGTTTTAGAAATTATCCTATTTAATTACTATACTTCTAGCTATCTAGTAAAAGTATTTCTCACCTTAACGAGATATTATTTATTTACTCTCTAAATATCTAGGTTAACTCTATTAAATAGGTACTTATATAAAATTATAAAATTATAAAAGTTACCTATATACCTAACTCGGTATAGTTAATAGTCTAGATAGTATTTTACTACTTTACATACTTCTTTATATATACCTACCTAGTAGTACTAATTAGATAACCTATAGAAAACTACCTTTTAGCTATAGTACCCATTCTTATTATGCGCCGTAGTAACAAGTTTCTGCTGAACTATAGGGTTATCTTCTATTTATTAAAGTATTAGCTTATATAGTACTACTTATATAAAAAGTAGCTAGTCTTATAGCTAGAATATTAAGGTTTTATATTTAAATACTTTAAAATAGTTAGAATTAATACTAAATAGTTTTTTTAAAATTACTAAATAATAAGTAATTTACTAAGATTTATATAACTAGACTTACGAATTACTTAATATAACTATAAAAAATACTAATTTAAAGTTTATAGTACTATTTATAAAAAGGTTAATATTTGTATAAAAGACTTCTTTTATATACTATCTATCGCTAAAAGAATATACTTTATTAAAAAAAGCTTATATACTAGTATCTATAAAAAAGATCTATTTATTAATCTAGTCGTCTATATCTCTTTCTCTAGTTTTATTATCTCTATTAAATAATCTAGAGGGCTTTTAAAATAACTTATTAACTACTAAGTTCGCCATACTACTAATATAATAGACTTTAAAGTTAAATATCTATATCTAAGATATCTAGTAAATAATAAATACTTCTAGAAGGTCTAATACTATACTATTAAGCTAAGCTACTAGTGTTTTCATATCTATTTCTAATAAGAAATACTAGCTATATAGATAGTTATAAACCTACTTTAAAGTTTTTAATAACCCCTAAAGCTTTTTCTTCCCTATGTTGTAATTAAGCTTTAGGCTTATGAATAATCTATTCTTATAATAAGTAATAGCTTTCTTCTATTTAATAAATTATTTTAAAACTACACTCTAGCTGGTTTTACTAATATTAACTACTAAATAGATCTATCCCCCTTTTTAGTTATAATTAATAGAAATAAGTATAGGAGTATTATAAAGCTTATCTTATAACTATTTTATTACTATTTTCTATAGTTCTAACTATTAGAAAGAAATATTCTTCTTAAATAAATTATTAAGGGGGTATATAATAATAAAATAGTCTTTCACCTAGATATAGTAAAATATAATAATATTTAAAAATAATCTAACTTCTAAAATATTATAATACGCCTTTTATTCTTTTATCTTAATAATCTTAGATTCTTCTAGTTGCTAATTATATATCTTATATATATAACTTATAATAATAACTATTTTTTATACTTACTATAATTTAACTATTACGATAGTATAACTAATTAGTTTAATATTTACAAGAATTCTATTAATATTCTAAATATATTCTAGAATATATCTACAAATACCTAAGTATCGCAAGTTATCTTTACTATTATATATAGTTATTAGCCTTTTTATTATAATATTATCTAGGAATACTTTATAGTAGTTAAGAATTAGATTGTAAAAAATCTTTATTATAATCTATATAAACTAAGTAATAGAATTAGTATTTCCTATAAGTAAAGTATAATACTTAAGTAGACTTAATAAAGTTATAAAAATAGTTAAATCCCAATTTTTTAAGTTAAAAAGGATCTAGTTATATTTTGAAAAAATATTGAAAAAAAGATAAAAACTTATATATATTAAAGTTTTTTAAGAACTTATCAGCTCCCAGTAGTAACTCTATATTTCAGATTGTAATATTATTAATCTTAGTGGCTAAGTTGATAAGTTTTATCTTACTGTCTTTCTTCTTAATAAGGAAAAAAGAGTTTTAATATATAGTATAGCTATATTTAAGAATTCTATTCTAAATATAAATTCTTAGTATCTTAATAATATTTTTAATTAGTTTTTTAGGGATTAGAATTAATTTTGCTTACTATACTTTATATAGGACTATCTTGATTGTTTATAGTAGCATAATTGATTTAAATAGCTTTTTATAATAATTAAAGTTATATACTAACCCTTATTCTTAAGCTTTTAAAACTTCTACTAGAAGTTTGTTCTCAAGTTTCTATAAATAGCCTACTAAGTTTATAATTTTATTTAGTTATTTTAAAGTAAAATATTTTCCTATATAAATCTTTAAAAACTTTAATATAATTATGTCTACAAATTATCCTTTAGGACTATTCTTAATAATTTTCTCTATTTCTACTTATATTTTTAGTTTCTACTTGGGGTTACCTTTAGGAGTTATCCTATTTAATAAAATATTATTAATTAGGTTAATCTTCTTATTTTTCATTTTATATAGTATATTAATATTTTTAATTAGTTTTCTTTATATATTTATTATTATAATATATTTAGAAGTCTTCTAATCTACTAGTATAGTATTAAATATTACTACTACTTTATAACTTTTATAGTAAGGGTTTTTCTAATTCTTCTTCTTTCTTATTAAAATTTACTAAACTAATAGTTTAAATCTATAAAAACTATAAGGATACTTCTTATTATAAAATAGGTAGTCTAAGTTATATTTCTTAAGAGATATAATAATATAATAAATTTTATAAACTTTTAACTTAATTACTTAGCAAATTAAAACTTCTAAAATCTCTTAAAACTCTTTTTCTAAATTATTAATTACTATAATAACTTCTTTATTATTATCTAGTTATACTTAGACCTCCTCAAGTATTTAATCTTATAATTATAATATAAAGTCTATAAAGTCTAATTTAATATTAAGAAGTAGTATATCTAATTCTTCTTCTTCTTCTTTTTTATACTAATTATTTCTTCCTATAAAAGAATAACTATTTATTAATATAGAATTATTAGTAAAAGCTACTAATTTCCTTCTCTTAAAAGAAGAAATAAGCTATACAACTTCTAAATTTAGTTAAAACTTCCTATATTTATAATAATATTATAGAACTTCACTATTAAATTAAGAATATAGAATAATAATAAGATATTAAGCTTATTATTCTTGAACTAAAATATTCTAACTATTTAGTTTAAAATATAATCTAATATTATTTTTATCTTAATAATAAATAGAATATTTAGAATTAGGGATTTTGTAGTATAGCTTTTAGGTATAATAAAGAATCTAATATTAGATATATAATAATTATTTAGTTAGACGTCTTCTATTATTACTTTAGTAAAATCCATTATATATTTAATATTTATAATATTATAAAAACCTAATTTTATTAGGATTATATAAAACTAATAATTAGTTTCCTATATATATTTTTTAGAGATAATATTAATTACTAAGCCTATATTAATAATTCCTCAGATTTTAAAGCCTACTAGGTTTGCAAATTAGATATTAATCTAGAAATATATTATAATAAAGTTATAAACTATTATTAAAATTATTATTATATAGTCCGCTATAAATACTACTTCTACTACTAAACCTACTACTTCAATATTAATACTATAACTATATACAACTTAGTTAAATTAGACTTACGAATACGTAGCTCCAGTACCACTAGGTATCCCTAAAGGTAGGAATAATATCATTACTTATAACTAAATACACTTATAGTTCTAATATTCTATCTACTCCCAAATTACCTAATTCTACTCCTTAATTTTATTATAAAATACTACGAAATCCTTATCTATAAGAAGGAAAACATCTTATACTTTCTTATTTTTAAAATACCTATCTATAATAATCTTTATATACTTATAATTAACTTAAATATATATAAACTAATTATAACAAAGTAATTCTTCTAAAACTAAAACTTACTTATTAACTTTTTTATAATAAATATAATATATAAGATTCTAGTTCTCTTTATTTAAAAAGATAGTAAAACTAGAAACTTCTATCTAGCTAGCCTTTTTTATATTTAGTAAGTAAATAAGTTCTTTATTATTTAGTAAAATTTCCTTATCGTTAGATATAAGCTCTATCACCTACATACTTTTAAATACCTATATAAATATAGGCTTATAATAAGTTACAATTAGATCTATAAATATAACAATCTTTAACTTATATAAATTATATAGTAAATAGTAATTATTAGTTAGTTTTAACCTATCTATAGCTCTAATATCTTCTATTCCTATCCTCCTTATAACTCTTTTTAAAATTTCTCTAACCTTTTTTCTAAATAATTAGTTAACTATAATAATATTTAGAATAAAATAAATATCTTCTATCTAACCTAATTTTTTTTCTAATATAAATTACTCTTTTCTTAGGATTTTTACTAAAAGTAGTACTACTAACTAAACCTAAGCAGTTTATTATTTATTTTAAAACCTTATCTTAGTAAACTACTATTACATCTAAACTTATTTATACCCTTAGAGTAATACTTAAAAATTAGAATATTATATTTAACTATAAGATACTACTAGCAATTTAGTAAAATAGATATAAAATCTCTTAGTAATAAATAATAAAACTATCTTATAATTAGATTATTTACTAGTATAACTATTTTATATAATACTACTTTTTATTTTTTTTAGATTTAAATAAATCTTACTAATCTAATAGTAATAATTATTATAATTAAAATAGGAGATCCCTTTAGAAATATACTAAATAAATTAAAAATAACTAAATCTCTAATAACTATCTAAACCATACTAATAATATACTATAAGCTAATTCTACATAAATTAGTCTTAAAAACTACTATAATACTAAAAACTACCTCAATTCTAAAACTTACTACCTCTACCTTAAAACTACTATTTTCTATAACTAGTACTATATTAAACTTATAAATCTATAATATAAACTTTATAACTATTACTATTATCTATATCTATAGTATATAACTCAGCCACTAATCCCTAAGCCTTTCTAAAACTATCTACAAACTCATAAAAACTAGTTTCCATCCTAGTAAGTATCATCTAGTTAAAGTTTAAATCTTTAAACTAAGATAAAAACTACTCATTATTATTACTAAACTTATTTATAACAATCTAAGCTTTCTTAGTAATTTTCACAGTTTTCAACTAAGAAGCCGAGCTAATAAGTATAGTCATTAATATAATAAGAATAAGTTAACTAATTAATTACTTTAATAAAATCTAATCTCTAACCTATTAAGATAATAAATATTTAAAAAAAGCCTAGGATACTTCAACTAATTAAAGGATTTTATAATAAAAGTTTCTAGAGATTTCTTTAAAAATTAAAAATAAAAACTAACATAAAGAAATATGGATAAAATTAGTATTAAGTAAAACAATATCCCTACAAACTCTCACTTTCTTTTAGAAATTATTTATAATAATTAAATAATTAATTATTCCTACTAAATTATTTAAAACTAAGTTAACACTATAATTTATAACGTAAAACTCTTTATTAAAATTATAACTAGCTATAGGATTAGTAATATTATAAACTCTTATAAGAATATTTCTAATATCCTTCTAAGTATACTTATTAGCTACTATAATTTCGACAATACGCTTATACTATATACTATAATAAAAAGAAACTTTAATAACTATCTCATACTCCAGTTTACTAGAAAATCTTTAATATAGCTTTATAATCATCTAGGAAATTAGAAATATTATTTCCTATAAACTTAAGAATATTCTTAGATTAAGGAATTATTTTCACTATTATCAACTAAACTATAATCAGCTTTAAAAATATTATAAATTCTCCCATAATTATTAGGTAATTAAGCAAATTATTAAGAACCTATATAGGAAATACCTAAATACTATAATCTCCTTTATAGTTAAATAAAGAAGTATCTCTAGATTCATTAAGAATAACTATTACATAAAGTTAAATTTTCTTAAAAACCAATTTATTAAATAAAAATCCTACTATAGTTAAATAAAAAAGTTTAGAAACTTTCCCCTTATCTTTAGTTAATTATTGAGTAGTTATTATTATTATTATTATATTTTTGAGTATTTTTTAAATATTAATATATTGTTATAAAATAAATCTTTTCTAGTAATATATATAAAAACAGCTTCTTCAATCAGAGTTTATCTTCTTAATATTCTTCTTTTTAAACTTCTTAAAATATTCTACTTATACCCTTATATAAAGTTAGGTTTATAAATCTATTTATCTATTTCTTATACTAATTTTCTTAAAAATTAAACTTATTTTTATTATATCTTAATCTCCTAGCTATTTTAGTTATAATTTATTATATAATAATTATATATCCTATTATCTGTCTCTATATATCTTCTTTTTTTATTTATAAGTAACCTATTTCTTTATTAACTTATTTTTTCTTTTTAAACTATTTCACTACTCCTTAATAAAAACTAATAAGTTAGTTTTACTAAACTTATTAGTCTTATAAAATTCTTTTAAAATTTTCTATTATATTAAAATAAAATTCTTTTTTACTTTTCTATCATATTATTATAAACTAAAAATACTTACTCTAAACTAAATTTAGAAACTTAGTTCTACTTTATAAAAAAGATAGATAGGTCTTTAAATTTCTTATATTATTTTTAGAATTTTTCACATTCCTACTAATTTATAATCTAAATACAGCTATTATTCTTCGTTATTCATTAGTATTAAATCTACAAATAAACCTATTTTAGCTATTTAGTATTTAAAAAGCCTCTATCTATAAGTCTTAAAGTTCTTAGTATTATCTAGTAGGTTAGGATAATAATATTATATTATATCTTCTAACTTCAATCTATTTAAAACAGTATAAGAATACTTCCTTATTCTAATCTACAAAAAACTGAAAAAAAAAAATCCACCTCTAGGCACTATTAAAATAAGCACTAGCTACTTAGGCTAAAATAACTAAAATAAATAAATAAAATAACTTCTTCTAAACTTAATCCTATAGTAATAGAAAATAGGGGGGAAAATCTAGAAAAATATATTAAATAAAAAATACTATATTTATATATCTATAGTACAAAAAGCACCTCAATCGCAAAAGTAGTACTCTGAAATCTAAAGGGTAGAATAATATGTAAATTATATCCCTCCTACCACTATTTAGAAGACGAATGCTATAGACATAGGCCTACGGCCTATACACACGTACTGCTTATATAACAAAAGAGGCTTTAGGCCCAAACCTATCATACTACTATATTCCTATTATTTTATACTTCTCTAGGATTATTAATAAAATCTAGTAAGGAAGATATAGTTTAGAATAATAAGTTAGGAGAATATTTATAATTAGTATAATTTTACTATATTTTAATTATAAGTATTTCTCTAAGAATTATAATTTTAGAAGTATATATATTTATTAGATAAATTATAATTACTAAGTAGAAGTCTCCTTTTAATAGAACTTTATATATATTTCTTAATTTAAGCTTCTAATAGTTCTTAATTATTTCTTAAGGTAGATTTCTATCTAATTATTATATTTAATAATATATTTAATAATATATATAGGATAATATTATTAGTTAGAATTAAAGAAAACGTT
>QAPF01000948.1:0-15317 GCA_004367935.1 Colletotrichum sidae | reverse complement strand
TAAATAATTAGAATACTACTTTATATTTATATAATAAGATTATATATAGTATATATTATTTTCTAGATAAATAAATAATAAGTTATGAGATATATATTTTTATAATTATCCTCCTTTTTAGAAGTTTTAAATTCTAAAGCTTATAAATATTATATAGTTATTTTAATGGTTTTATTAGCTATTTATTAATTATTTAGTAGTTAAGATAATAGTTAAAATAATAGAATAATAGTTATAAAATAGAAGGATTTTTCTTATATATATATTAATATATAAAGATTATCTTGTATATATATTTAATATATAAGGTTCTTATTACTATATTTAGTTAATAAGGCTTTTTATAGGTTTATCAATTTATAAGGTTTCTTACCTATTAATAAAACTTTAAAATATTAATTAGAAATCTTTAGAGTAAACTTTAAAATATCTAATCTTTTTTATATATATAAATAAAGCTTTTTATAAAGTATCTTAATACTAATTAGATATAGAAAGCTTCTTATAGCTAATTAGACTATTAAAATATTAATATATACTTATTAGCTAACTACTTACCCTCTAAGGTATTTTTATTATATTATAATTTTTTAATCCTAAGTTTAGTATATTTCTAGGGATTATTTAGTAAGCTTTTAATAGTAAAGTATTTATAGTAAACGTATATAAAATAACCTGGTTTCTAGTAGAATTCATAGAATTTATTATAGTAATAAGTAGTTATAATATAACTAAACTTAAGATATCATAATTTAATATAAAAAGATCTAAGATTTAACTTTAATATTTATAAAAATTATAATATATACCTAAAAAAATAGATTTATAAGTATTTAGAATCTTAATATTGAGGTATATATAAATAACCTTTCTTTTCAAGAGACCTAGGCTTTTATATTACTTTTAGAGTTTAGTTTTTTTATAAGTTCTATAAGTATTACTTAGTATTCTATAATTACTGATATTTTCTTTTCTATCTTATTATAATTTATATAACTCTTAAGCTTAAATAGTTAGATATTAAGACTTCTTATTATACTATAAGAATATTTTAAGAAATCTAAAGAGATTATATTTCTAATATATTCTTATACTATTACCAAGGTGCGCTAGTAGCCCCCAGCTGGGCTACTACTAAGCTACTGCTTAGTCATCTATAAAAGGGGTATTTAGGCTATAAGAATTAGAATCTTAGTTTAAGGAGTCAGATTCAAATATATTAATAACCTTATACCTATATTAAAGCCACCTATATAGATCTATTATTTAATTATTATTCTATCCCTAATATATTCAAATCTCTATTTATCCTTAGGAATTTCAACTAGTAGGTTATATAAAGAGCACCAGTATAATAAGTAATAATAGACTACTAAATAGCATTAGTATAATAGAAGTAAAGAGTTCAATATATATTATATTAATAAGGCTACTATAAGAAGCTATAGTATTAGAGCTATTATATAAGATATACTAGAGGGATACTAGTATAGTAGTAATATAATAGAAGTAATAGTTTTAATATATATAATATCTACCTAGCTATAGTAATGAGGCTACTATAAGAAGCTACTCTTGAGGCCACTATAGAAGCACTAGTACATACCTATAAGTATATAGATTCAGAGATTTCAGTACATATAGTATTAATAAGGCTACTATAAGATATTATAGTATTAAGGCTATTATAAGAGATAACTAGAGGAATACTAACACACCTATATAAGTATATAGATATAAAGATTTCAATATAGGATACCTATATAATATTAATAAGGCTACTATATAAGGCTATAGTATTAAAGCTATTATAAGAAGTATATTAGAAGAATACTAGGGTGGCACTAGTACAGTAGATAATAAGAGTTCAACCTATATAGTACTTATATAGATTAATAAAGCTATTATAAGAGCAATATAAAATCAATTACTATAAGGCTACCTCTTTATTAAAATTACTAACAGAATGAGGGGTAATCAGAAGAATACTAATATAATAAATATAGAGATTTCGACATATATAACATTAAGAAGGCTACTACCTAAGAGGTTACTAATAAGATATAAATTTCAATATATATAGTCTCTATAAAGCTATAGCTAGAAGGCTTATAGAAGGATACTAGGTAAATAGAAATTTTCAAGGTTTTTAAGAGTTTAGTACTACTTTGCTACTTTACAGTAGTAATATTATATTTAGAAGTATATATCATATAACTATATATAACTACAACTAAGAGTTACTATAAGAATACTAATAGATACTTTTAGTAATATTACTAGTAATAAGTAATACTAGAAAGTATAAAGAAGCTTTACTTATCCTAATAATAATCGAAAGAGCCTTCTATTTAAACTATAAGAATATTACTATAAGAATTAAAGAATTAAGAAGTTAGCTAGAAGCTAGCATTTTAAATCTAATTATAATTTAAATCTCTTTAATCTTCTAAGCTATAGAAGTTTTAAAATATAATAGAACTAAGGCTTAATAGTAGGATACTAGTTTTAATATTATATAAGCTTTATAATTATATAGGCTTTTAGATTATAAAAGCTTTCAAACTATAAAAGGTTTAAAGTTATAAAAATATAGCTTCTTAAGAAAAGAAATAATAACTATTAGGAAGCTATAAAATTATAATATTATAGATAAAATATCATACTATCTATAGTATAATAGCCGAAGTAGCTATATAGTAGCTAATATAGCTAATATAATATAAAGAAAACTGTAGATCCTATAATCTTTAATATAAAGATCATTAGAAGAATAATAGTAATAATAATAGTATATAGTATAACTATAACTCTTATAAAAAGATGATTAGAAGAATAATAGTAATAGTAATAACTAGAGTAATAATATATAGTATAATATTAATATTTATAAAGAGATTACTAGAAGAATAATAGAATAGTAATAGTAGTAGTAATAGTTATATAAGAAGTAATATCAACTAAAGTAGTATATAAAAGTAGTAAATAAGAAGCTAGTAGTATACTAGAAACTATATTAATAAGAAGTAATATTAATAAGAGGTTAGTAGTATATGAGAGGTTAAATTAATAAGAAGGTAGTAGTATATAAGAAGTTATATTAATAAGAAGGTAGTAGTATATAAGAATAATAAGAAGTTATAATATAGATTTCAATAAGAGGGGGGATTTTTGAAGGAGTAGTAGTATATAAGATGTTCTAGTAAAGAGAAGCTAGCAGTATATAAGAAGCTATAGTATAAATAAAGAACTATAGTAATAAAAAACTAGTAGTATATAAGAAGCTAGGAGGAAAATAGAAGCTTTTAGGAGATTCTATAAATAGTACTACTCTTCTTACTATAAGAGTAGAAATTTAATAAGGATACTAGAAGTTTAAGTAAAAAGTAAATAAGGGGTAATAGAAGGCTAATAAAAAAGCTAGGATATATATTATAGAAATAAAGGGTTTTGAGATCTGGGAATAGCTTTACAAGCTACGAGACTATAAGGGTATAATCTATAAGGAGGGAGAATATATATCACACATACAAAAGTATAGGCATACCTATACATTATTATATATACAGCCAGCTAGGATATATATAAAAATAAGGCTTATTTCTAATATACTCCTCTAGATTCTAAGACTTTTAAATATATAGATCTAATTCCTAGTCTTATTAGTTATTATAATACTAAAAAACATCATACCTATATTAGGGTTTAAATATAATTACCTCCTATACTACCCTCAATTAGAATATAGGCTTATATTACTAAGCGAATGAGACTCTTAATTATCGTATATACAAAAGTGTAGGTATGCCTATATATTATTATATATACAGCCAGCTAGAGTATATATAAAGACAGGGCTTATTTCTAACAATATATCAGAATGCACTAATAGCCCCCAGCTGGACTACTATTAGGCTACTACTTAGTTATCTATAAGAGGGGTATTTAAACCACAATAGCTAGGATCCCAGTTTAAAGAGTCAGATTTAAATATATCAACAACTTCATACCTATATTAAAGCCCCCTATATAGATCTATCACTTAGTTATTATTCCATCCCTAGCACTATTTATATTCTTTTTATTCCATTATAATAAGTTTATATTTAAAAGCTATATTTAATCTATTTTTTCTTATAGAAAGCTATATTAATAGTTAAAAGGTATTAAAAAGTTATAATTTATAAAATAATATTTCTCTTCATAAGAATAATCCTAATATCTTTTTCAACTTTAAGAATTATAATTTAAAATTAAGATAAAGTTTATAGTAATTCGTAAGGTTTTATTAAATAGTTAGAAATTTTAGGGATTTTTAATTTAATAATAAGTTTTATATATTTTTTATTAGATTTTCCTATATGAGTTTTATTATTAAATAAAGTATTTATAAGGTTTTAGAAGTTATAAAATTAGTATAAAGATTCAATTTAATTAATCTAAAAGAGTTAATCTTTTAGATTATTTAAAATAATCTTTTTAGAAGAAGTAGATATTTCTCTTTGAAATTTTAAGAAGTTTCTAATTTAGATAGTTTCTTTATAATATATATAAGATTCTTAATTGTTAAAATAATTGTATTATTATTATTAAATCTAAAATCGCTTAGGAGGCTATGGAAGTACTAGATATTTAATAGGAGTATATTAATATGATTCTATAGAATATATATCTAAAATACATCTCTCTCAATCTGATAAGACTTATCTCCTAGCTAATAGTGATGCTGGGGGTATATTGCTGCTAGTTATACTATACTATAAGGCATATAGTAACTATATATATTACTACATATATAATAGTATACTTTCTACGTCTTATTAGCGATAGGTGCTTAGTATTTAGCGTTAGTTATAATTAAATATATAGTAATTAGTAAGTAATTACTTGTCAGTTATGCCATACTATAAGGTATATAGTAATTATATATATTACTATACATATAGTAGTATACTTTCTATACCTTACTAATAAGAAATACTAAATGCTTAATACTAACTATAGCCTAATATATAGTAATTAGTAAGCAATTACTATACTTTAGATCTAAAGCCTAACATAATATTACGTAATATATAATACAATAATCATAATAATAAATAATTGAAATGCTACTTTATACCTATATAGTAAGATTATATGTAATATATATTACCTTTTGGATAAACTAATACTAATTAGTAATTAACTTTTCTATTACTACTATACTGTAAATTAGTAAGACTCATTATAAAAAAAGAAGCAACTAAGAAAAACTATACCTAAAGCTTATATAAAATAGAGAGTTATAAGAATTAATATTTTGATATCTTAAATTCTCCTTATCTTAAGATTCTAACTAAGAAATTCTAAATAATATACTAATCCCTTAAGAAGACTTCTATAAAACCTAAGTAGTAATATTTAGTTCAAGCTTTTACCTTAATTAAATGAAAGTACTCTGTATAATATTTTTAAGAAATTAAATATGTATTTTTAATTACTACTTATTAAAGTATATTTAGGAGATATAACTATTCTTTTAGAATATAACTAGATTTTATAATATTGGAAATTATGATATCTCTAGCCTTCTAATTATAAGAGATTTATATAGCTTCTTAAAAACCTTTTTATTTTTCTCTATATAAATAAGTCAGTATAATAAACTTTTTCTATAATATTCTAACTTCTATAATAATATCTAAATGACTAAACTCTAGGGAAACGCCTATTCTAGATACTTTTGTAATAATTCTAATAATATTACATAGTATCTTTATATTTATAAAGACTTACTAATATTTAAATCTAATACTATTTAGATAGATTTAAATTATTAACTATAAGAATATAATAGACAAAAATATTAATATAATTCTAACTTACTCGGTATACTAAGTAGTATTTTATTACTATTTAAATCTATATAGCTATAAGCCTTGTTAGATGTTTAAAGATAGTTTTAAAGAATAACTTATTATAACTTAGTAGCTTATTGATATTTAAATTACTCATGATATTTAAAACTACATTTTTTTCCTATAATGTGAAAATTAATATCAATAATAAACAGACTTTTAGTATTTTATATTAAACTACTTAATAGGATCTATTTATCCTATAGATATTTAAACAGATTACTAAGATTAATGAATATTATAATGATCTTGGATAAAAGATTAGTGGGTTTTTAGAATAACTTAATAATTTTATAAAAATAGAATAAGAAATTATACTATCCTCCTATAAATTTCAACTAAAGATTTACAATGTTAAATCTACTTTAGTCTTTCTATAAATAGCTAAAGAGGGATACTAGTAAGATAGCTAATTAGTTCTTATATTTCTAATATTAAAATCATTGTCTTAATTTATCTCATTAGTCTTATCAGTATAGAGTCTTTTTAATATAGAACCTCTCTATATATAAGAAGTATGTTATAAAAATAACAATATATAACTCCTAAGGTAACTTAAATACTTCTTATATATTACCCCTACTACTCTTATTAATAGTATTTTGATTAAATATATTATAGACTTTATCAAACTATATGATAAGGAATATAAAACATAGTAAAAGCCTATATAATATCTTTCAAATAAAGATCTCTATCTTTTATAATTACTACTTTAAGTTTAATATCTTATATTATATATAATTTAATACCTTCAAAATTATACTAAAATATTAGACTCTAAAGTATTACTTTAACTATTTAAGTCATTTTAGTCTTAACTTGTAATTCAAATAGATAACTTACTATATTAAAGACTACTTTAAAAATAATAAATATTAATAGTTATATTTTTCTGATTAGTAAAATACTACTTTTTAAAGTATTATAACTATAAATTATAAAAAGAATAAAAAAGAGTTCTTTAAAGCCTTTATATGAGAACTTATAAATATCTAGAACGTCTTTCTATTACGCCTCTATATAGATATAATATTCTATTTCTAACTAATAAATATATATTACAATAAATTCAAATACTATATAGCTCTCTATAGCCTTATAGTAACCTCTTGAAACTTCTATAACTTATTATAATTAGCTATGGGTAAAATTATATTAATCTAGAAATTATAATAGGTTTAAAATAGTAGAGAAATAACTAGAAGTAAATTAATAATTAATTTTAAATTAACTGTATATATAATTCTCCTCAAGAACACCCCTAAGATATTATATTATAAAATAATTAATATTATATCTATATCTATACTTTATAACACTTATATTTCTCTATACTAAATAGAGCTTATTCTTTTTATATTTTTATATCTAGCTATTTAAATATGAAGTATTATATATATAGTGAAAAGGTTACTAGCCTATAAAGTATACTTTAAAAAGTATATATTTCATTTAATTAATATAAATTAAATACTAATCCTAACGTATATTTTATAATAGTATACTAAGTCTTCGTTATAAATTAAAAAAAGTATTAATAGCTTAAATAATAATTTCAAAAACTCTCCTTCAAATAAAAAGTCCAATAATACTATTACATAATACTAAATAGAATGTAACTTTAAAGATAGAATTACCACTTCTTCTCAAACATTCTTAACTTTATTTTTAATAAGTACCTTATAATTCTTAATAGAGGTAAAATTATAAACATCTTTTAAGACTAAGTAGTACTTCATATTTTTATTTAAAATAATATATCTAATAGTAAAGTTATTAAGAAAAATATCATAGTTCTTATATTTATACTTATGTTTAAAAACTATTACTTAAATACTATTTTTTAAAATATCTTATCTAATTTAAATACTATTAGCTTCTTAACTATTAGATACTTCTATTTTACTATATTCTAAAAAATAGTTAATCCTTTTATTACTCTTATATTTCTATAAGGCAAACTAATAATAATACGCTTTAGTAGTATTTCTCTAATTACTATATTTAGAATAATTAATATATTTATATTCCTTAGTATTATAATATTTCAAACAATACTATATAATATTTCTTTCTTTTTTACCTTATAGATATAAATTATCTTAATATTACATTTAATAGTATTTGTAACTAATTCTACTAAAATAGAAAGATTATACTAGTTATTGAAAAATAGCAGTATATATAAATACATCTTAATAACAAGAGAATAATTACTTCTATATACTTTATAGAGATGGAAATATAGAAACTCTATTATTATTATAAATGCCTAGTTGTTATATATCTCTATAATATTTTTAATAAGCTAGGATATTTAATTAGGTATTAAACCTTTAAGGTATTTAAGAAGTATTATTATTAATACTAAATATATAGTATAGCTTCTTTATAGTTTCATTTTGCTATCTATAATAATATTAACTTTAACTTAAAGACTATTATTAATATTATTTATATTAACAACCACCTTATATTCTATATTATTAATACTATAAGAGTATTGAATACTACTAAGTCTTTACTAAGTAGTTTAATAAAAGTAATATAGAAAACCCTGAAGGTATATTAAGTTAATATATATCAAAGTTCTCCTAATTCTATTACTATTAATATAGGTATAATATTTCAATTTAAAGACTTCAGATTAAAGATAGAAATAATACAATTAGCAATTTATATTATTCTTATTATAATTTATAATAGTATTAGTAAGATTAAATAATATTTCATACTCCTCTACTAAATATATAAGATTTAACACAATAACATACCTAGTACTACTTAAGAGGTATTCTGTTAGATAATATATAAAATAATTAATAATACTACTAAGCCAAATAACTTTATATTTATTCTACGTATTTTTTATATACATACTATTATATAAAAGAAGATTTAACTTTCTCTCTAGATATTATTACTTAGGCCTATATTATATAGAAAGCTACTAAGAAGATTCACTATAAATGTACTAAATATACTATGGATATTATTTTAACTATATATAATAGTCTTAATATTTCTTAAATTATAACCTTTTTATTCTAACTCTTATATATATATATAGCAAGACAAGAATAACTAGTAAAACTTATACTACCTCCTTACTATAAATAATAAAATATATATTCTCAAATTCCCTTATAATCCTTAAGAATTTCAATCTATAGCTATAAAGCTATACTTTAAAAACCTCCCTTATATCCTAATAGAATAACCTATATCCTCCCAAATTACTATAAAAGATACTTTTTCTAACGAATATAGAATATTAAGGAATAAATATAAAATACTAAAGTAAATAAAGCTTTATAATTTTAAATGGATATATTTATCTTATTTTTTATTATTTCTAAGAATATAAATACCTTACAAATAGTATAAGATATTTCAATAGTAAGTAGGAATTCTATAAGTATTATAAGACGTCTAAGTAACTACTATAATTTAGAATACTCCTAGAGATAACCTTTTACTTCAATATAGTAATAATACTATAATTCTAAATCTTATGATTTTTAATCTTAGTATAAAGTTTAAAATATTTAATAATACTACCTTACTAGCTAAAGACTTCTAATTGCCAACTTTTATACTAGCCTTTAAAAAAGAATTATAAATATTAGGCTATATAGCAATACTCTTAAAACTATAAATATTAGCTCCACATTCTGTTTTAAGCCTATCTAAGAGTTAAGTAGTATTATTGTAATAAAGATAAGCCTATAATCCTATATAATTACTATAAGTTTATTTATAGCTATTCCTAAGTTTTAAAATATATCATAAATATTATAAGATATTTCTATTATAGAAGATAACAATTTCCTACCCCTTAAGTAATTGGTAATATACCATTTCAACCTTAAATACTTCAAATCAAGCTAGGAATTCTAAGTTATATAATATATAAAAGTAACTTGCCTTATCTAGATTCTAGCTGAGAATACTATTTTATAATATATTTTATAACTAAGAAGTAGTGAGATATAATACTAATACTTAATTTCTATAATAAAAGTATTATTATAACATCTAGACTACTATTTAGAAATTCAATTAAAAAGAAGTTAAAGGTATTATTACTAATAGTATTATAGAAATTATTGAATATAATTCTATTGTGTATGAAAATTATAAATACTTTAAGTCTTATATTATTAATAAAGTTAAGAATAAAGATATTAATAAGATATATAAGACGTTGAGACCTATAGTTTAAAACTTTAGAAATAATAGTAAATTTAAAATACTGATATAATTACCTATACTTTAATAAAATAGCTAGTAGTGAATTCTAACTATAGCTCTAGCTTTACTTTAGTATAGTAATATAATAATATAACTCTATAACATTATATCTAGTGCAGCTGGATAGCTTTCAAAACCCCTATAATTGCGTCGCTATAATACTCCAAGGTATCTAGTAACTGGTATTACAGTAGGATATCAATATTAAGGTATTATCTAATTGACACCTAGTTTCTAATATTACTAGCTTAATATAGCAGCTTGTAGGATAACTAGATAATATTCTTTTGAATATTTATAGGTTACTTATTAATTATGATATTTAGAATAATTTTATAAAAACTTAGTTTGATATACTAATAGCCTTAGTTATAATAATTATAACTAGATATCTCTATATCTATACTATAGTATTCTTTCTATAAATAACTATATGGACTTTAAGGAGATTTTAGTTTTATTATAAAGATATAGATATAGAAGAATAATAGATTATAAAACGCCTAGTTTTTAGTATTCTATTTTATTCTATTTTTAAGAAGTTTATAAAAGTTCTTAATCCTATAATTTCAATAGTTATTCTTTGCTATATATATTAAGCTTTAGCCTTTATAAAGCTTACTTTATATAAACTATTACTACGAAGTCTTCTATTATTATAGAATTAAATATTAGAACTAGGGGTATAATTATCTATAATAATAAGTAATCTTATTACTATTTTAACTAGTTATCAGCTAGTATTGGTAAAAATACTATTATTAGGTAAAATTTATAGTTAAGTCTATATATAGGGTATGAAGCTTAGATACTATTTCAGGTATAGAGTAGAAGTGACTAAATAATATTATATAAGTCTATATTTAAATTAAAATAAAGCTTATAATATATATGATTATTAAATTACCTTAATATATCGAAAAATAATACCTTCTAGACTTTATTATAATTATTATTAAATTACTATATAGTCTTATTAAGGCTAATACCTACTAATAGGCTACTACTTCCAAATATCATAAGAAGTAATTATAAATAGAAATATTAATATGTAACTTATACCTCCTCATCTCATATTAATTACTATATAGTCTTATTAAGGCTAATACCTACTAATAGGCTACTACTTCCAAATATCATAAGAAGTAATTATAAATAGAAATATTAATATGTAACTTATACCTCCTCATCTCATATCCTAAAAATGACACCTTTAGCCTTATAGATATATAAACTAATGATACTTTTAGCTTTTTAAATACAACTTTCTTATACTATGAAGATAAAAAACTCTAAAAAGCCTTATTTAAACCAAATTTAGAATAGTTTTCTTAAAAGTAATATTATTAGTATTTATAGAGGTATATTAGTACTTAATAGTAATACTTTCTACTTATATTAAAAATACTAAAAGTAAAAGCTAACTCTTATTAATATATATATGACGCCTAAAATACTTAAGAAAGTATATATTAAATAATATATATATAAAGTATATCTTACTTCAATATACTAATTATAAGTAATATTTAACTTCTCCTATATAATATAAAAGTAATAAGTCTTAGGTTATAATACTATTATACTAAATAAATATCTTGAGTAGCAAATTAAATATTTTAATAATAGTTTTACCTTTATATTACTTAACTTCTATAAAGTATATCTTTATATCAGTCTTAATAACTTATTTATTAATAATACCAACCTCTCATCTTAATTAAGATATATAATAGTTTTAAGGTAAAAGACTATTACTAGTGATAACTAATTTAACTTCTATAGTAATCTTATATATTATTCTTCTATTAAAAATAAAACAATTATTAGAAGTATACCAATTCTAGGAACCTATATTATAATAATTCATATAAACTTATAAGAGTTTATAGCTAAAGACCTAGTAAGAGAAAGTATAATAGTAAAAAGATAGGTTTCTATAGGTTATAAGACTTCAACTTAGTAGGCTAATTAATAGTAGTTATAAGAAGGCTTTTATCTTATAGTAGCCTAAAGCTATTATATTATATAACATATAATCTAATCCTAGTCATTCCGGCTTTCTATATAAAGTATAAGGCATATGTTTATAAAACTTTATTTATATTATAATTATATTACTTAAGAAGATCTTCTAATACTAAAACCTCCTTTATATTTTAATCACTATATATACTAACTTATACTGACTTTATAAATACCTCATAAAACTTAGAATTACTAAAGAAAAACACCCTATAATTAATATTATAATGTTAAGATAGTGATATAAATACTATGAGTTCTATAAAGTATAGTAAGTTAATAGAGATAATAATATTACTAATACTTTGATAAAACATATATTAAATTATACCCTCAAGGGATTTATCAATTTAAATTATATAACTATTTAAATAGAAAGATAAATAATTTAAAAAGAATAGATAAATAAGTATTTAAATAGTATTAAGACCAAAGAGTACAGATCTTTAAAATACTATTTTTTATATAAATAGATAGGTTTTAGAATATGTAATAAAAAGAAAGGTTATTAGTATTAGTTATATTATATTATAAAGTATATAGTGATTATATATATTACTATATATGTAGTAATATACTTTCTACGCCTTATTAGTCATAAGCTTTAAAACTTAATACTAGCTATAGCCTAACGTATAGTAATTAGTAAGTAATTACTAGACTATAGATCTAGAGCTTTATATAGTACTATATGCTATATAATATAACAATAAAAATAATAGCAAATAACTAGAATACTACTTTGTACTTATATAGTAAGATTATATGAGACCTTATGAGCAATAAAGCTAAAAGATAATACTGAATATATATATAAAGAGGAGAAGGTCTTATAGCTACTTATATAGCTAAGGGGCACCTTTATAGCTATAACTTAAGTTATTATATATTATAACCTAAGTAGCTATAAGCTACCCCTTAATACTCACCCTTAAGCTAGATCTAAAAGCTATTAAAATATATAAAACTAGCCTAAAGCTTTTAAAATACTAGTTTTTAGCTAAAAACTTTAAATCTAAGGAGTTTTAAAAAAGGAATACTTTTAGAATTAATAGTATCAAAATTATTTAAAAATATATTAATTAATCTAGTTATTAGCAATCCTTCTAGAAGTAATCTTTAATCTAAGTTATTTATTATTCCTAGCAGTCTAATGAAATCCTTATATTTAATATTATTTAGAGCTTTAGTAAAGCTATTAATAGTTATATTAATACTCTTAATAAAATATAAAATAATTATATTATTATTATTAACCTCCTAAATAATCTATTTATACTGAATATTAATATTCTATATATGTATCTTATTTAAAAAACTTATTATACTTACTAGAATATTAGTATTATTAGTAAAAAGAATTATAAATATAGTAATCTATTAATTTAATATTATTTAGAAGTCTAAGAAATAGATATTTATTATTCTAAGTTCTATAGAAGTAGAATTTATTAATCGTATACTTACTAGTATATTCTTAAGTAGATTTAATAATATATTAAGTAGCTATTAAATTAATAGATTACTATATTTATAATTCTTTTTACTAATAATACTAATATTCTAGTAAGTATACGATTAATAAATTCTACTTCTATAGAACTTAGAATAATAAATATCTATTTCTTAGACTTCTAAATAATAAGCAATCTAATAAAATAGATAATATAGTTATTAGTATATATATATAATAGTCTATTATCAGTAAAAGCAGTATTTATTATAATATAGAAGTTTAGATCTATTATAGAATCTATTCTTCTAAATATAATACTATAACTAGTAGTATTAATAAAGTATTAAAAGAGGTATTTAATAATATATTAATAAGTAAAAGAAAGACTAGTATCTATGTAGTATAATTTACTTATAGTATAAGTAATATCTAGTTAAATATTAGTAGCTAATGAGTGAAAACTAGTTTACTCTATATAGAACTAGTAAGATTAATTATTATATTTATCTTTTAACTATATAATTAGAAAGTTCTTATTAATAGGGAGAAGAATCTTAATAGTATAAAGTTTATAATAATTAAAATAGTATAGAATAGAGTTAATATATTTATATTAAAATAAAAAGATCTTTATAATACTATAATAGATTTAAAATGCTAAAAGCTAAGTAATAATACTAAGATCCTTAAAAAGGTATATAGTTTTTAATATCTTATAAACCTTTTTTATAATCTTAAATAAAGGGGTAGTTATAATATTATTATTCATATATATAAAAGTATAGATATTGAGACTCTTATTGATAAAGAGGTAAATTTATTCTTTAATAAGTATAAAGCTAATCTTCTTTATTTTAACTTAATAAGCTGGAATTACTAAAAGAGGCTTTTATAAAAACTATATAAAACCTTATAGAATAACTAAACTCTATTTATACTATTAGAATAACTTATAAATTAATAAATATAGATTTAAATATCTTAAGATATTAAAATAATAAGGAAAATAGGATTAAAATTATATATTTTATATAATATATAATAGAATATAATAATAGTGAAAAAGAAGTATATAATTATAGTAGTTATTATAGTAGTATAAACCTCTTAAGATAACTAGTTATCTTTCTTATAGTTATTATAAATAACCTATTAAGCTTTACATCTTATAATATTATTTAAAGTGTTAATCTTAATATTTAAAATCTATATATCTAGAAGGATCTTAATATTAAATAACTTATTAATAATTTAAAAAGTCTCCTTGGTAACTATCTAGTTAATTTTAGTATTATATATAGGCTTCTAATAAGAAAACTAAAAAAGACTCTCTTTTACTTTTTTAATAATATAAAGAATAGAATAATTTAGAAGAAGAACTTTTAATAATACTACAATAAATAGAGGAATAATAATTATTAGAATATCTAGATTAATATAGATATTAATAGTAAGATAAACTTTCTTCTTATTATAAAAATAGAAACTATAGGCTTTATAATAATAGCTTAATAGCTTTATTATAATAATATAATAAAAATAGCTTAAAATAGAAATAGTAAGAATATTAGCTAGTTTTACTATTAATAGATTAATATTAGGATTTAGATAACTTAATTCTTACTTCTAAATAGTATTTATAAAGTTATTATTTCTTTTATTATTTATAATATTAATAA
>QAPF01000947.1:0-15775 GCA_004367935.1 Colletotrichum sidae | reverse complement strand
TAATTAGTATTAGTTTATCTAGAGGGTAATATATACTATATATAATCTTATTATATAGGTATAAAGTAGTATTCTAATTATTTGTTATTATTATTATTATATTATATAGTATGAGGTGCTATATAAAGCTCTAGATCTATAGTATAGTAATTACTTACTAGTTGCTATATGATTAATTATAGCTAGTACTAGGTGCTTAGTATTTATTCTTAGTGGGGTGTAGAGAGTATACTATTATATATATAGTAATACGTACGGTTACTATATACCTTATAGTATAGTATAACTAATATATATTTCATAAGTGCTTTAAGTAGTAAATTAAGTATTTTAATTATAGTTTTAACTTTATACTATTTAACTTTTTAAAAATATATCTTTATAGTTTTATTAATGGTTTATTTATGAATAGTACTAATTTCTTATTTTAATTAAAATTTATAATAATTTTAATTTAAGAGATTATTATTCATAATAATTAGTTGAATGTTTATAATAATCTTATATATTATTTTTTATACAAAATAAAAGAAGTATTAGAAGTATACTTACTCTAGAGATTTATACCATAGTAGGTAGTATAGATTTTGTTTATATTATAGCTATATTACTTAAGAAGATCTTCTAGTATTAAAAACTCCTATAGATCCTAATTATTATATATACCGACTAATACTTATTTTATAAGTATTTTATAAAACTTAATACTACTAAAGAAAAATACTTTATAATTAATATTATAATATTAAAGTAGCTATATAAATACTAAAAGTTTTATAAAGTATAGTAGATTAATAGAAATAACAATATTACTAATACTTTTATAAAAAGTATATTAAACTATACCTTTAAGAGATTTATTGATTCAAATTATATAACTATTTAAATAAAGAAATAGGTAACTTAAGTGAAATAAATAATTAGATATCTAAATATTATTAAGGCAAAAAGGTATAGATAGCTAAAAGTACTATTTTTCATATAAATAAATAGATATTAGGATATATAGTAAAAAGAAAAAGTTACTAGTATTAGTTATACTATACTATAAAGTATATAATAACTATATATATTACTATATCTATAGTAATATGCTTTTTGCGCCCTATTAGTAATAAATTCTAGGTATTTAGTACTAGCTATAGCTAATTATATAGTAATTAGTAAGTAATTACTATACTATAAATCTAGAGCTTTATATGGCGTTTCGCATTATATAATATAAGAATAATAATAACGAATTACTAGAAGACTACTTTGTACTCATATAGCAAGATTACATATAGTATACGTTACCTTCTAGATAAACTAATAACTTATAAGATATATTATAGTTAAACTACTCTCATATCTGAAAGATTAATACTCCTTAGGCTTTATTATAATTATTATTAAACTATTATATAGTTTTAATCAAAGCTAATACTTACTAATAAGTAATTTATTCTAAGTATTATAAGGAGTAATTATAAATGGAGATATTAATATATAGTTTATCTTTCTTTATTTTATACTTTAAAAATAATATTTTTAGCCTTATAAATATATAAACTAATAATACTTTTAGCTTCTTAGATACTTGTTTCTTATATTATAAAAATAAGGAGCTTTAAAAACCTTATTTAAAGCTAAACCTAAGATAGTTTTCTTAAAAATAGTACTACTAATATTTAATAGAAGTATTTTATTACTTAATAGTAATACTTTCTACTTATACTAAAAGTACTAAGGATAAAAGCTCGCCTTAATTAATATATATATAATACTTAAAATACTTAAAGAAGTACATATTAAATAAAATTTATATAAGGTATATTTTACCTTAATATACTAGCTGGAAGTATTATTCAACTTCTTCTATATAGTATAAGAATAATAACTTTTAAATAATAATATTACTATACTTAACAAATATTTTAAATAGTAAATCGAATATCTTAACTATAATTTTAACTTTATATTATTACACCTTTCTAAAGTATACTTTTATATTTTTATTAATAGCTTATTTACTAATAATATTAACTTCTTATTTTAATTAGGATTTATAATAATTCTAAGCTAAGGTACTACTACTAGTAATAGTTCGTTTAACTTTTTATACTTTTATATTTTTATTAATAGCTTATTTACTAATAATATTAACTTCTTATTTTAATTAGGATTTATAATAATTCTAAGCTAAGGTACTACTACTAGTAATAGTTCGTTTAACTTTTATAGTAACTTTATATACTACTTTTCTACTAAAAATAAAAGAATTATTAGGAGTATATTTACTTAAGAGATTTATATTATAATAGTTAGTATAAACTTCGCTTATATTATAGCTATCTTATTCAAGAAGATTTTCTAATATTACAAACTCCTTTAGATTCTAAATATTATATATACTAATTTATACTTATTTTATAAGTACTTTATGAAACTTAATACCAATCAAGAAAAATACTTTATAATTAATATTAAAGTATTGAAATAGTTATATAAATATTGTGAATTCAATAAAGTATAGTAGATTAATAGAGATAATAATATTACTAATACTTTTATACAAAAATACCAAATTATACTTTGAAGAGATTTATTAATTTGAACTATATAATTATTTAAATAGAAAGATAAATAATTTAAATAGAATAGATAAATAGATACTTAAATATTATTAAGGTAACAAGGCGTAGATCGCTAAGAGTATTATTTTTTATATAAATAGATAAATACTAAAGTATATAGTGAAAAGAGAAATTTACTAGTATTAGTTATACTATACTATAAGGTATGTAGTAATTATACGTATTACTATATATATAGTAGTATGCTTTCTATATCTTACTAATAATAGGTATTAGGTACTTAGTATTAGCTATAGTTAAATATATAGTAATGAGTAAGTAGTTACTATACTATAGATCTAGAGTTTTATATAATACCTTATACTATGTAATATAGGAATAATAATGATAAATAACTAGAATACTACTTTATACCTGTATAGTAAGATTATATATAATATATATTACCCTCTAGATAAACTAATAACTTATTAACATTATATTAATTAGACGTATTTTTTCCCTTCTAAATTTAGCTTTAATTTTAACTCCTTATAAGAAGAATAAATCTCTTTATTACTTTTCTATTATTAATCTAAGTATCTAGAAGATTAAATATCCTTCTTATTAATCTAACTTTAATTAAAATAATCTTTTAATTTAAAATAAAGAAATAAGTCTAATTTATAATTTTAATAATTATTAACTTATTATTTTAAGCTTCCTAGAGAATTATAACTTAATATAAGAAATCTAAAACCTAATCTAAAGACTTATAAAAGCTAAGATGTATTCTATAAATTAAATAATAGAATTATAAATAGTTAGAAATCTAGTTTTAAAATACTTATAAATAACTTTCTCCTATTAAAAAACATGAACTTTTATATTGCTTTTAAAATTTTATTTCTTCCTTATAAGCTTTATTAGTATTATTTAGTATTTTATAATTACTTCTATTTCTTTTCCTATTTTATTATAATTTATATAATTTTTGAAATTAAATAGTTAGATATAAAGCCTTCTTATTATACTATAAGAATGTTTTAAAAAATCTAAAGAAACTATATTTTCTAATATATTCCGATACTACTTATATTATTTTTATTCTTTCATAATATATTTATATTTCAAGAATATATTCAATTTACTTTCTTCTATAGAAAACTATATTAATAATTAAGAAATATTTAAAAATTGAAATTTATAAAATAATATCTCCCTTAATAAGAATAATCCTAATATTTTCTTTAATTTTAAGAATTATAATTCAAAATTGGAATAAACTTATAATAATTTCTAAACTTTTATTAAAGAATTAGAAATCTTAGGGATTTTCAATTTAATTAATATTATTCTAGATATTTTCTACTAAATTTTCAAAAACAGAATTTTATTATAAAATAAGGAGTTTATAAGATTTAAAAAATAATACAATTAATATAAAGATTTAATTTAATTAATTTAGAGAATTTAATCTTTCAAATTATTTCAAATAATCTTTCTAAAAAAAGTAAATATTTCTCTTTAAAACTTTAAGAGATTTCTAATTTAAATAATTCTTCTATAATATATATAAAACTCTTAATTATTTAATTAATTATATTATTATTATTAAGTCTAAAATCGCTCAGGAGACTATAGAGGTGCTAAATACCTGGCGGTAGTATATTCATATAATCCCGCGAGGTACGTACACGAGGTATGTCTCTCTCAATCTGACAGTTACAGGTGGCCCATGTAATTCGTACGCTCTCTCCTGCTGCCGTCGTGTCACTCGCTCGTGCCGTTCTACGCCTACTGTTTCCGCTCTTCCTACATCTTTCGTCCACCCTTATCTACGCTTCGAATAGCGCTCCTCGCATTGGCTACAATCTCTGCCTCTATTGTGTATCGCTGTCAGTCGTCACTCGACCAGTCAGTCTTCTGTCACCTGGACTGCTGCGGTGTGGGCGTCGGTCAGACAAGGCCTGTCACTCGCAGTACCGCTCCTCACCCCATTACTTTTCGCCGAACACATCAACACTGATCGCGCGTTCACGAGGCCGGCCTTTCCCCGAAGATTGCATTCCCACTCGCCCCCGCCCGCTAGCTGCTGTTCCCGGAGCTTCTCCTTCTTACAAGGCGAAGGCCTCACGGCTCGCAACAGGAAGCAGGCCCTTCGGCCGGCCTGCAATCTACCAATTCATCATCCACATCGCCTTCAAGCCACCCACTATTGGCCCGGATATTCAACGCTACAGTGCTTCTCTCTATTTTAGAGTCAGCGCCAGTTCGCACTGCTCAGCATACGGGTCGGTTGTTCGGACGTATGCATTCGCTGCGATCTGCGTGCTTCAGATACCTGCGAAGCTCGTTTCTAGACTGGTCTATTTGAAGAGCGGACTCAAAGAAGGAGAACAGTCGCCAGGTACTTGATTCGGCATTATGGTCTACTGCGGAAAGCCCTCAAGGGGCTGCCAGATGTGCAGAACCAGGAGGATAAAGGTAAGCTCTGGGACTGCTCGTGACAGAAGTGATCAAGTACATTCGCGCATCCTCTGTTTACTGACCTCTCTCTGTCCCATCGCAGTGCGACGAGACGAAGCCAACATGCAACCAATGCGCCAAGTCACGTCGGCAATGCCCGGGCTACAAAGACGAGTTCGACCTTGTGTTCCGCAACGAAACAAAGGCGACGGAAAGAAGAGCTCAGAAGGCAAACCGCAAGGCGCTCGCGCAGAAAGGCAAGGATTTGGATTCGCCAACGTCGGGCTCTGACAAGAGCATCTCGCCCACCTTCAAACAGGAGGTTGTCTCGCCGACTGCTGTTAGTCCTGGCTTGAACGTGCCCGTTGAACAGATGGCCTCTTGCCACTTTGTCGCAAACTATGTTCTCCTCCCCCGTCAAGGCAGCACTCGTGGATTCATGGAATATCTTCTGCCTTTGCTCAAGCACGACCAGGGAAACCACCATCTACAGCATGCGTTCAATGCCTGTGCCCTGGCGTCTTTGGGTAACCGACCAAACGCCGCTGGAACTGGCATGGGCGACAAGGCACTAGGTCATTACACCAAGGCTCTGGCGGCGACGCATATTGCCCTCATGGATCCAGAACAGTCCAAGTCGGATGCCACACTAGCCTCGGTTCTCATGCTCGGTCTGTTCGAGAACATGACGGCTCGACAGATGGGCATGTTTGCCTGGGGTTCTCACATTGAAGGTGCCATTCAGCTGGTCAAAGCCCGTGGCCGGAAGCAGTTGAGGACCAAAACCGGCTTGCTACTTTTCATTGCCGTGCGGACGCAGATGATCATACATACCTTGAGTACGGGAACTGCACCTATAATGGGCGTCGAGTGGTGGCTTAGCGACGCCGTCAAGGATGAGTCCGCCGCCCAATGCCAGAGGCTCAATATCAAGACGGCGGAGCTGAGAGCTGAAGTGACGCGTCTTATGTCAACCGTGGCCCGCAGTCCGGAGAACATCGATATCATGCTTGACATGATTCGTCGAGCGCAAACTGTCGATCAAGACTTCGTGAATTGGATGAGAAATACACCCGACTACTTTCAATACACGACCGTGGCATGGGAAGACAATGTTCCCAACGGGGACTACTCCAAGGCGGAAGTCTTCCCCGGCCGTGTGGATGTGTACCAAGATTTCTGGATTGCGAGCGTATGGAACATGGCGCGTGTCTCTCGTCTTATCCTTGCTTCAGTCATCGTTCGATGTGCTGCCTGGGTGTGTTCTCCCGTCGACTACCGCACGACTCCCGAGTACGCAACTGCTGCCAGGACGTGTGTAGACACCATCAGCGACATTATTGCATCAGTACCCTATCATTTGGGCTGGCACCTGAAAAGGCCCGAACTTCTTGAGCGGGCACACATTTCTGGCTTTGCCTGCGGGCTTGAGGAGTCCCAGAAGGGCCTCCCTGGCTATTTTCTCACGTGGCCTCTGGCCTGTCTACATGGACAGGACTACACCACGGATGCACAGCGAGCCTGGGTCGTGGGTCGGCTTAAGTTTATTGGCGATGAGCTAGGCGTCAAATATGCTCACATCTTATCCCAAGTAAGCTGTTCCGACACCCTCAACGCCAGGTTATTAGCACAGCACTAACCAATAGTTGTAGATGCAAGTCCGAATTCCGTCGATGCTGATCAGGAGGGACGGATTGATGGCACAACCGTATCCTCAGGCCCACAATTTCGAAAAGCTACTGTCGGCGAGATACGCGCCCCCGACAGCAGGCTATACAATGAATCCTCTTCAACAGCGTGAGGCCATGCAGAAGGAGCTTGTCGAAAAAAATAAGGCTGAGCTTCTCGCAAAGGCCACAGGCACTGCTGGTCAGGCGGGGCAATGGGTAGCGCAAAACTGGTTGACCGTACGGTCCAGCAAGGAATGATTCTGTGACCGGAAGCCGCTTACACGCCGATGCGCAGGTCATCCAAAGAGGATTTCCGAAGCCTCCTGGACTTGAAATATTCAACAGCGGATCTATCTACAGCTGCCCAGACGGTATCTCGTCCATGCGGTTGCGTCGGCGTCACGAGTGAGTCTGAACGGAGCGAGTTCGGGAGCTCCGTGCTGTGAGACGATGAAACATGTTGTTTTTAGCTGGCTTTCAAGTCTTTCAGAAATTATTGCAGGTAAAACTTTGTTCCGCGGACTTGATACCACAGCGTTGTATGTTTAGGCATGTACGGTCATGTGGTACTATCGCATGGCATGCAAGGCTGTGCACTCCACGAAGCACCAACCTACGTAATCTAACACCATTCCGATATCAATGCAGGCGGCAGTATGGTGACGTCCGAGAATGTCTAACGCGGAATTGACGTGACAATCAAGAGCGTCCCATCCCCTTATCCCTCAGTGAGGTTCGCCGGCGGAGGGCTTACTTCTGGCACCTACGAAGGACTCTGACTGGGGCGTCTGCCTAGGGCATTGTGTGCGCAGGATCAAACGGCGGCGGCCTTCAGTGCGGTTGCGACTATCCAGCGTGTGTACACTGAGCCCGAAGCTGCGAGAGAAACATCTCGGTCTCGCTGGTCATCACGACACCGCCATGACGGTTGGTGTTCAGTCGCTCTGGCTCTATCCCCACATCCGTGGTGTACATATGTTCAGTTCTTCCGGATAATATGGGAGGGCCAGATCGTGTAGGGCGGCGCTTGCATTATGATGTTGCAAAAGGCATCGAGCTTAACAATCCTGGTCTAGGATTATCCAAGCATCTTCCCGCTATAGACGGCACCTATTCCGCCTTCTCTGTCTGCCCGACTGTATTTCCACTGAGGTTCCAGGCCTTGACAAACCAGCTTTGCGTCTGGTCAACGTATTTTTCGTTGGATGTATGCTTGATGGCGACGCGAACACCGTCTTTCGTAAACACGACGTTGTTTTTGCCCATTTTCTCCGAGGCTGACTCCTGGATCTTGGTGATGGAAATGTAGACTTGCCACAGCACGCAGGCCAACCCGCCGAGGAAGGCGATGGTGATGACGAGGGGAAGAAGTTGGCTGGATGTATACAGCGCTTCGTGTTAGACCCGACCCTTGAACTGTTCCGCGGGTGTAATCCCTCCCACTCACCTGAATGTGGACGATTGCTGTGGCTGAGCTTTCTTGCCCCAGACCATGGTGACGACTTCTGACTTCGTCGTGTGTGCGTGCAACTGTATGGGACAAAGTGTAAGCGCAAGCTGGGACTTGGTTCCAGATTGAGGCTTGATGTATGTTGACGAGAAGATAAGCTGGGAAAAAGGGTAAAGTTGTGAATGAGCAGAATCAAAGCCTCGGACCGGAGGGGTGAGTATATCAATCTCTCGATGACAAGTTCACGACCTTAGATACCCAGGTTTTGGTGATGAAGTGAGGCAGAGAACGAGGAAGAAACGTGCGGTAACTACGTCCAGGTAGCTGCCTTGATATGAACGGGCATTTAAGAGCTCTCTCTCAGTATAAATATTTGGTTATATCACCTTGCCTACCTGTCTATAGTTACAGTATACGGATACTAGCTGGGGATAGTAAAGCAAGAGAGCACCATCACTACGTATAGTCCGCCGGGGTTTTAAACGTTAGTTTGTGTCAGGAACAACGCGCTCGAGAGGTGGAGTTTATACTAGTTAAACCTTAGGTGCTAGCGCTATCTCAATAGGTCTTACTCTATTTAAACTAGTTGAAATAGAACCTTATATAATATATATAGCTGTATTTAATTATAAAGAGTATATATTAGATTTTACTCTTAGATTATATATAATAATTAAGAGTTTTATAATACTAAAAAGCTATTAAATTAAAAATATGTATTTTAATAATCTAATAAATATTAAATATTAAGATATCTATTGAAAAGATTTCTTATTTAGTTTTGAAAATGATTAACTAGTAATTTATCTAATATAACACTTTTTAAATAAAAATTAAATTTTAGAATTTATTAGATTATTTTAACTTTATAATAACTATTGATTAAAAGTTCTTCTTAAAAGAGTTTTAAGAATTATTCTTAAGTAACTTTTTAAAAATTAAATAGTATTAATAAGTTTACGAAATATTTAAATTAAGTATTATCAAGAGTTTTATTCTTATAAAAATAGATTATAAAGAAAGTTAATGATTTTTAGTATATATTATTAAAAGGATATATCTAAAAGATATTTTAGAATTTTTAGAAAAGAATTTGAAGGTTTATATAATTTTCTATAATTTATATATTTTGAAAATTAAAAAATATTAATATAAACATTTAAATTCAATTTATATTATGATCTAGTTTTTTTAGCTATATAAATAAGATATTTTAATATTAATACTATCATATAGAAGAAGATTTAGTGATATAGATTATTAATTTCTATAGTTATTATAATATTATAAATAATTTATATTTTTAAAATACCATTTTAATATATTATAAGATTCCTTAATCTTTTAAATTTAAGTATTTTATTATAAAGATAATAATTGAAGTATAATTTTGGAAGTAATAAGATATTATATTTCAAGTTTAAATAGTTAATTATACTTTTTCTATTATTAAAGTATTTTATAATTAATAACTTATAATTATATTAGTTTTCTTACTAATTGAACTTTATATATAAAACTCTATATGTATAATTTATAGTTTTTTAGATTTTATATTTCCAAATAATATTTTTTTCATTATTATAGAGGTAATATAGTATCTCTCTAAAGTATATATTAATTATACTATACTATAAGGCATATAGTAACTATATGTATTACTACATATATAGTAGTATGCCTTCTATATCTTACTAGTAATAAGTACTAGGCACCTAGTACTAGCTATAGCTAATTATATAGTAATTAGTAAGTAATTACTATACTATAGATCTAGAGCTTTATATAGTATTTCGTATTATATAATATAAGAATAATTATAATAAATAAGTAGAATACTTCTTTATATTTATATAATAAGATTATATATAATATATATTACTCTCTAGATAAACTCATACTAATTAGTAGTTAATTTTTCTATTACTATTATAGTATAAATTAGTAAGATTTATTATAATAGAAAAAGTAATTATAAAATCTTATACTTAAGTTTTATATAAAATAAAAGATTATAAGATTTATTTTTTAGATACTTTAAATCCTTCCTAGTTTAAAACCTTATTAGGAACTTCTAAATTATATATTAATCTTTTATAAATAGCTATTATTAAGATACTAATAATTATACTTTGTTTAGTTTTAAAATAAGATACTTCTTAATAATTATGATTAAAAAGCTAATAATTACCCTTATTCTTTATTTATAGAAATATATTTAGTAAATAAAATAACTTTGTTTAAACTATTACTAGAACTTTAATATTAGAAATTTATAATATCTCTAATCTTAACCCCTTAAGAAATCTATATAATTCTTCAAAAACTCTTCTAATATCCCCCCTTATCTTTATAATAATATCTAAATTAACCCCTATAGATAAAATGCTTATTCTAAATACTTCTATACTAATAATAATAATACTTTTAGATATCCTTATATTTATACAATTCTACTAATATTTCAACTTAATATTTCTTAACTAAATCCCTAATTTTGATTATAAGAATATTAAAAGTAAAGATCCTATAAAATTTTCTATTTATATAACCTACTAAATAGTTCTCTATATTTATATAAAACTTTATAACTTAGAATTCTTTTAAATATTTAAAAGTAGCTTTAATAATTAACTTATAATAACTTAGTAACTTATTAGTATCTTTATAATATACTATTTAAGAACCTATTCCATAATATATAATATTAAAGTTAATATAAATAATAACTAAATCTTTATAATACTATACTAACTATTTTAATAAAAAGAATTTATCTTATAAACTTATAAGAAGTTTTAAGAAGTTCTAAAATACTATATTAATCTTAAGAGTAATCTTAAGAAATATTCTAAATAAATTAAGAATTTTATATTAAAAAGATTAGACTTTATATTATTCTTCTATAATATCCAACCTAAGGTTAAATATATAATATTAATAGTACTTTTATAATATAAAATTAAGAAGAAATATCTATAGTTAACTTAAATAGTTTATATACTTATAATATAGAATAGGAGATTTCTATTATAATAATTAGTCTTCTTAACCCCTTATTTAACTATTTTAAAACCTCTCTAATATTAAGAGAATTATTGAAAGTATATTTTATATCTTATTTCTATTATTCTTTTGAATAATATTTTAACTAAATATATTTTAGACCTTATAAAATTATATAATAAGAATATAAAATATAATAGAAGTCTATATAATAAATTTGAGATTAAACTTTATATCTTTTATAATTACTATTTTAAGTTTAATATTTTATACTATATATAGGCTAGTATATTTTCAGTTATACTAAAAGATTAGACTTTTCAATATTATTTCAAATACTTAAGTAACTCTAATTTTAAGTTATAGATTAAGTAGATAACTTATTATATTAAAAATTACTTTGAAAAAAAGAGTCTTAGTAGTTATATCTGTCTAACTAGTAAAATACTATATTTTAAAGTATTATAATTAGGAATTTTAAAAAGAATAAGAAAGAAGCTTTTAAAACCTTTATTTATAAACTTATTTATATTTAAAAGACCTTCTTATTGTATTTCTATATAGATATAGTATTCTACTTCTAATCTATAAATATATATTATAATATACCTAAGTATTAATTAGCTTTCTTTAGTCTTATAATTATACTTTAGAATCTCTATGACTAATTAAAATTAGCTATAGATAATATTATATTAATCTATTAGTTATAATATATTCAGAATAATAGAAATAATAACTAGAAACAAATCAATAATTAATTGTAAATTAACTATATATATAACTCCCCTTAAGAATACTTCTAAGATATTATATTATAAAATTCTTAATATTCTATTTATACTACTTTATAATACTTTTACTTATTTATAGTAAATCAAACTTATTCTCTTCTTAGATTATATATAGTTATTTAAATAAGAAGTACTATATATATAGTAAAATGAATTATTAGTCTATAAGGTATATTTTTAAGAAGAAGTATATTTGATTTAACTAATATAAATTAAATATTAATCTTAGGGTATATTTCATAATAGTATACTAAGCCTTCCTTATAAATTATAAGAATATTAATAGTTTAAATAATAACCTTAAGGATTCTCCTCATAATAATAAGCCTAATAGTACTATTATATAATATTAAGTATGAAATAACTTTAAAGATAAAGCTATTCTTCTTTGTAAATAGTTTTTAATATTAATCTTTAATAAAAACTCTATTATTCTTAATAGAAGTAAACTTATTAAAATCTTCTAAAACTAAATAATATTCTATACTTTTACTTAAAATAATACTTCTAATAGTAAAATTACTAAGAAGAGTAGTATTATAATCTTTATATTTATATTTATACTTAAAGATTATTGCTCAAGTATTTTTTTCAAGATATCTTATCTTACTTAAATGCTACTAAATTCTCAACTACTAAATACTTTTAATTTATTATATTTAAATAGACTACTAACTTTTTTATAACCCTTATACTTCTATAAAGCAAACTGATAGTAATATATCTTAATAGAAGCTCTTTAATTACTATATTTAGAATAATTAATATATTTATACTTCTTAGTATTATTATATTTTATGTAATACTATATAATACTTCTTCTTTATTTTATCTTATAAATAAAGATTGCTTTAATATTATATTTAATAATATCTATAACTAGCTCTATTAAAATAAGAAAGCCATACTAATTATTTTAAAATAAGAGTATTTAGAAATATTCATTTATAAGGAGAAAATAATTATTTCTATATACTTTATAGAAATAGAAATATAGAAACTCTACTACTATTTTAAATACTTAGTCATTATATACCTCTATAATATCCTTAATAAGGTAAAATATCTAATATAATATTATATACTTAAAATACTTGGAAAGTACTATTATTAATACTAAATATATAATAGAACTCTTTCAGATTTTTATTTTACTATTTATAGTAAAATTAACTTCAACTTTAAAATCATTATTATTATTACTTATATTAATAGCTATTTTATACTCCATATTATTAATACTATAATAATGTTGAATATTACTCAATCTTTACTAAATATCTTAATAAAAATAATATATAAAACCCTTAAGTTATATTAGATTAGTATATATTAAAGTTCTCCCAATTTTATTATAACTAATATAAATATAATATTTCAATCTGAAGACTTCAGATTAGAAGTAAAAATAATAGGATTAATAATTCAAATTATTCCTACTAAAATATATAATAATATTAATAATATTAAATAATACTATATATTCCTCTATTATATATCTAAGACTTATTATAATAAGATACTTATTACTACTTAAGAAGTATTCTTTTAAATAATATATAGAACAATTAATAATACTATTAGATTAAATAACCTTATACTTATTCTACTTATTTTTTAAAGTATACTCTTACTTTATAAAAGATTTAACTCTCTCTCTAGATATTATTATTTAAATTCATATTCTAAATAAAACTACTAAAGAGATAAAGTAGAAGTATACTACATATATTATTAATATTATTTTAATAATATATCATAATTTAAATATCTTATATATTATAACCTTTTTACTTTAATTCCTAATATATATAAGAAGGGAAGACTAGTTAGTAAAACCTATATTACCTCCTTATTATATATAATAAGATATATATTCTCAAATCTTTTTAAAACTCTTAAGAATTTCAATTTATAGCTATAAAAATACTTTTAAGAGTAATTAAGAAATCTTATTAGATTATTCTTTTAAAGTATTAATACCTAGAAATATCTATAAGAAGTCTAAAAATACTTATATTATTATTATAAGAAATCTAATATTATATAGAGATATATATTCTTATAGTAGTATTCTAATTTTATCTATAGCTATTCCTATAGAATTCTAGAATACTTAGTAAGTACTATAAACTACTATTTGATAAGTTGATTAAAAAGGAGATTAAAGGTATTCTTATAAATACTATTATAGAAATTATCTGGTATNTCCTATAGAATTCTAGAATACTTAGTAAGTACTATAAACTACTATTATTATAAATAATAGTAATACTACTACTATTAATAATAATAATCCCCTCTCTATTTAAATAGTTAGTAATATATTATTTCAATCTTAAATACCTTGAATTTAATTAACTTCAAATCTTATAATATATAAAAATAGCTTATTTCTTCTAAACCTTAATTAAAACTATATTTTATAATATACCTTATAATTAAAGAATAATTAAATATAATACTAATATTTAACTTCTATAAAAAGTATTATTATAATATTTAGACTATTATTTAAAAAGTCAATTAAAAAAGAAGCTAAAAGTATTATTACTAATCGTATTATAGAAATTATCTATTATAATTCTATCTTCTATAAGAATTATAAATATTTTAAGTCTTAGATTATTAATAAAGTTAAGAATACAAATACTAATAAAATATATAATAAGTTAAAGCTTATAATTTAAAGCTTTAGAAATAATAATAAGTTTGAAATATTAATATAATTACTAATAATCTAATAGAAAAGCTAGTAGTTAATTTTAACTATAGCTCTAGTTTTCTTCTGATATATTAGTATAATAATATAACTCTATAATATTATGTAAACCTATATTTAAGCTAAATAGAGCTCATAAGGTATATTTTAACTAAACTACTTTTATATTTTAAAGTTTAATACTTCTTAGGTTTTATAATAATTATTATTAAACTACTATATAGCTTTACTAAAACTAATACTTATTAATAAGTTATTTATTCTAAATATTATAAGGAGTAATTATAAATAGAAATATTAATATATAACCTATACTTCTTTATCTCATATTTTAAAAATAATACCTTTAGCCTTATAAATATATAAACTAATAATACCCTTAGCTTCTTCGATATTACCTTCTTATATTATCAAAAAAAAGGATCCTAGAAAACCTTATTTAAAAATAAACGTAGGATAGTCCTCTTCAAAATAATACTATTAATATTAAATAAAAATATCTTATTACTTAATAGTAATATTCTCTATTTATATTAAAAATACTAAGAGTAAAGGTTAACCCTTATTAATATATATATAATACCAAAAATATTCAAAAAGATATATATTAAATAATATATATATATAAAATCTACCTTATCTTAATATACTAACCTGAAGTACTATTCAACCTCTCTTATATAATATAAAAATAACAACCCTATAGTAATAATATTATTATACTTAATAAATACCTTGAGTAGTAAATTAAATATTTTAACTATAATCTTAATTCTATATTACTTAACTCTCTAATATATACCTTTATACTTTTATTAATAACTTATTTACTAAAAATACTAACTTTTTATTTTATTAGGATTTATAATAATTTTAGGCTAAAAGCTTACTATTAGTAACAGTTGATTTAATTTCTATAGTAACTTTATATATTATTCTTTTATAAAAAATAAAAGAATTATTAAAAACATACTTACTTTAGAGATTTATATTATAATAATTAGTATAAACTTTATTTATATTATAGTTATATTATTTAAAAAAATCCTCTAGTATTAAAAACCCCTTTAGATTCTAACTATTATATATACTAATTTATACTTCTTATA
>QAPF01000946.1:0-15319 GCA_004367935.1 Colletotrichum sidae | reverse complement strand
ATTAAAAATATAAAATAATTATTAATATAATAAGTATAATCTATTTAATACTATATATAAAAGATAAGTTCTTTTTTTATATAATTTATAATATAACCTTAATAATAATACTATATACCCTTATAGCTATAAACCTTATATTTATTACTAGGGTTTAAGCTATTATACCCTTACTACTAGGATTTCATAGCTTTTTTATAGAAACTTCCAGAAGGGCATTTCTCCAGGAAATCCCCGGGATTTCCCGTGGAATGCCCTAGGATCCCTCCGTTACAATAATACCTCTTGAGCGCGTTTTTCCTGACAAGGTCAAGCCAAGCCAAGCGGGGGAAGACCATGGAGAGAACTCAGGCACGTCGTCAACGACATCGCTCGTTCACAGCCAAGCCATGCCACGCCATGCGACCAATCCCCATATGACCCGCAACGCCAATGCCTCTGCAAATAGACTGCGTCCGGCCTAAGCCAGCCGGTGGCCTTCTGGCTGTTGTTTTAATTTTGAAGGATTCGAGTTGCGGCGTCATTCCCCGGCCGATCTGCCACTGCACATGGCGAAGAGTCTGGCGTCACTAGTTTCGCGGGTGTCGTTTTTCAGTGTCGGCGTCGCCCGCGGTTCTTGAATGATATGGAAGTACCAAGCACTGCACCATCACTGCTGCCGACGACAGGCTTGCTTTGCTCTCCCCACGGTATCTTGGAGCTGGAGATTGTACCCGCGTGCCGGGCAACTCATATGTCTTCGTAGCCCCGACTTATGGATAACACCCATCTTCATTTCTCCATCCAGACCCTGACCGTCATGGACCAGCGAGCTGGGGTAGGGCCCAGCCACGCAGATCTGTCTTATTCCCGATTCTCAGGCCGCATATCCGGCCCTACAATATAACATGCCCACGGTTCCCTCGATGCTCAATCATGGCTGCCACACGTTCGTTCTACCTGAGCTCATTCTCCCCTTTGGCTCATTCTTCTGTGCGTCCTTGGTGAGAGTATTATGGATCCTCAGTTCAGTATTAAGTCGCCCAAGGTCAGGCATACCCCTTCTCGACCTTGCCTTTGCTCTTGTACCTCACCCTTCCAACATGACCAGTCCCTCAGTGGATGTCGAGAAGACATGTCGAGATGCTAAAACTGCTGCGGAGCTACCTTCTCTCACCCGCGGATCCTGCCAACAGCCCGCAGGTCCTCTCTGCCTGAACAGCAGCAGTCTCATTACCTGTCGGTATCTAGCTTTCGATACCGCCCTCCCTCAGCTGGTCGTCATCGACTCATCTTCGTTGCTGCCAATGCCGGTGGCTCCTGACCTAAGTCGCTTTGCAAGTCCTCTGCAATGGCCCCACCCGCGGAAATACCTGATGCTGGCCCTCTCCTGTGTTGCCACCTTTCTGACGGCCTACACTGCCGGATCATACTCGCCGCCGGCAGCCCTTATGGCTCATGATCTCGGGTCCTCTCATTTGGCCATGCTCACCGGAATCACAACCTTTTGCGTAGGATTCGCCCTATCCCCGATGGTTCTTGCTCCCCTTTCGGAGATGTATGGCAGGTATCCGGTTTTCGTAACATCCGGAGTCGTGTATGTCGTGTTCCAGGCCGTGTGCTCCGTCGCACCGAATCTGGCCGCGATGCTCGTCGCTCGCTTCCTTGTCGGCGTCGGTGGCTCCGTCTTTAGCTCCGTCATTGGAGGTGTTATTGCCGATCTGTGGGCGAAAGAGCAGAGAAATACTCCCATGGTAGTGTTGCACATCCAGCGCCGGTATTGTTCTGGGCTGACTCCAGAGTCACCGCAGGCAATCTTCAGCGGCTCCGTCTTGGCCGGAACAGGCGCCGGGCCACTTGTTGCTGGGGTTATGGTAAAGCGCATGAGTGTCGACAATGCGATAATGGCCTGGGTTGGACATTTTTCTCACCAATAACCCCTTGAGTCTCTCGATTCCATGCTAATCGACAGGTTTATGTGTACAGAAATGGATATTCTGGCACCAAGTCATCATCGATTCGGTTCTTGTCATCGCCCTCGCTGTCCTGTTCAAGGAGAGTCGAGGCTCCGTCATTCTTTCGAGGAAAGCTAGGGCCATCAATACCTGGTATGAGCAGCTCGAGGCCGTCGGACATTACGGGGTCTGGCTCGAGGACGCCAGGGCTGGTACAAGTGAAGCGTCTGACTCGATCTCGGACACCGAAAACCAGGACTGTTGGCATTCGAAGCCAGATAGGCCAGAAGCGATGTGCCGATCGAGTCCACGTTGCTCTTGTTCTGCCCTGCTCGTACCGCAAAGAGTGCGCTGGATCGTCAACGAGGACGAAGAGAGAGCATCTCTGGTCAAGCTAGTGTCTGTGTCCGTAATGAGACCCTTCCATCTCCTCTTGACGGAGCCCGTCGTTTTCTTCTTCTCGCTTTGGTGTGCTTTCGCCTGGGCGGTTCTGTACTGCACTTTTGGGAGCATACCCTTAGCACTTTCGAGAACTAGGAATCTGGACATTGAGCAGTCGAGCTATTTCTTCACTGCTATGATCATAGGATCGGTGGTGGCCACCATAGTCGGCGTGCTGCAAGAACAGCTACTGCAACTGCCCCAGTGGCGTGGTGGCAACGATACACGCCCTTCCTCTCCCTTTTGGGGCTTCATGCGACGACGCTTCCCAGCCGAGGCCCCGGAGTCGCGCCTTTACTTCACGTGCATTACGGCCACTTTTCTACCCGCCGGCCTCTTTCTTTTCGGATTCACAGTCAGCAGAGAGTTTCACTGGGCTGCCCCAGCCTTTGGCATCGGCCTCGCCACATGGGGCATCTACTCCGTTTACCTGGCCACTTTCAACTACTTTGCCGACATTTACCACAAGTTTGCTTCGTCGGCTTTGGCGGCGCAGTCTTGCTGCCGCAACATTCTCGGCGGTGTCTTCCCCCTTGTAACCGGGGCTTTATTCCGCAACCTCGGAGAGGCTCGCGCGGGGGCCCTGCTCGGGGCTATCGCGGCAGGCTTGACTCTGATACCATGGGCACTGGTGTTCTTCGGTGCAAGGATCCGAGCTAAAAGCAAGTTTGCTGTAGTGAGTCGCCAACGACGTGAGGCTAATTGTAACTTGGCCGAAAGCTGACAACTTGCGAATAGATGTTGGATCCATGAACTTGCAACCTGCGCAGCTTTTATAAACCTGGTTCCCCCAATGAGAACCCACCTACCTACGGCACAGAAGAAGGGATGTCGCAGGTCATTGGAAAATTGGCGGCGAGGCCGGCTTCCAGGCAAGGAAACGCCAATAGCTGAGCGGTAGGCGGGACGGAATCCACTCGAACGCCTTGTTGCATGGGGTGTCAGAGTAGTTGAAAAAGTCATGATATGAGTTGTCTATTTCTATCTGCAACTTTGAGCAGATTTCGCGGCCATTTACTGGCGACTGCGTCGAGGCAGCGTTGCATCCCACTGCGCGACTATGATTGGTGAAGGAGGAATGATTCCCGCTGCAACAGTCATTGCCAAGCACCCAGTCCGGCGATTTCAGTCCACATCGTCGTCGTTAGTCTCTGAAATTTGAAGTCTGGAGCCTAATTGCTTCTTGGCTTCATCGAGAGATTTCACTTCGTCATGAGCTTCACGTTGAACGTCAGAGGCCGACGGTAGACTGCCGACCTGAACGTCTGTGCCCTCTTTGAGTGAGCCATCGTCGTTGACATCTTCCTTCTTGTGGATGGTGAACAAGACGACAAGGTAGACGTCGCCGGTGGAACGATTGCGGAGGACGTATCTAAGCTGATGTGAGCGCTTAGGCCCTCCTTCCCTGCGGCAGAAAGTAAGAATGGAATGACAAAGGAAAGTGCAGATTGGGTGTCCTTTTGCTTGGCTGACTACCATGGCATGCCTTGGTCGAAAGCTTAGTGATCGGGAATGGGGGGGGGGGGGGAATATTATAGAACGAGTTATTAGTTATTTATTATCTATAAAAAAGTGGGTGGGGGGGGGGTAAACTAGAAGATTCGGGGTTCGTGGCTGTGGGCTACAAGGCATGGGGAGACCGACGGGGAATAGGAAGCACATAACTCATCTCGAATAGGAACAAGGAATGGAGAAGCTTACCGTAGGCCCTGGCCGTCCCAATACTTCATTATGGCAAGTTGAAAGCCTGGAAGGCGAAGAGCCAGATTGGAAAAGTCCAGGTACGGGTTGAAAAAGTCCAGACCATACGTTTTGCCATACTCGAACAGCCACTGCTCTTTGCTCTCTTTACGGAGCGCCCACTTCATGCGCTCCTTGGGCGTCGGCGGAGCGCCAGCGCTTTCCCTAACCTTCATGCCGGCCTCATCGCCTCCTTCCTCGAACCAGAGGCCGCCTTTCTGCTCATCGTAAGTGCCAGGGCCAGCGTGTACAACATTGAAAGAGCTCAAGGCAGGCCCGTAAAGGTAAGGGGTGTCAGCGTAGGCGTCGCCTTCGAGACCTGGATCAATCCACCACTTGACAATGTTCATGGCGGTGTTGAACCCGGGAGGCAGTCGATCTCGGATGGGGTGATCAAAGTCATTACCAAACTGCAAATCGGCAGCAGATATGCCCTCCCCGTTGCCCGCGGCGTGCTTCTTTGGGGTGAAACGAAAGGCAATGCTGTACTGGTCGTTGTTGGTAGCGTGGGGTTCAGTTGAGAAGTAGGAAGACGTCTTGGGCGACTGACGCGGCAGACCTGCGTAGTTTTGCACCCGTACGTTGAGCTCAATATCAGCGAAGTCGGTAGTGATGCTGATGGGCTGCGGCTTGTTGACAGGCACCTCTACTTGAGACTCGGCTCCATACCCAGGGCCGGCAGTCACGCGGAGCACGTATTTTTCGGCCATCACCAAGGAGTACAAGCTGTGTCACCGCTCCAACTAAGAGATTGGCTTCCGACTATATAGCAACTCGGAGGGAATGGCGATGCGGTTGATGACAGTGCGGCCAATAGCAACCTGACAACAGGTTAAGAATGAGTCTGGTTGAGATTTTTTGAAGTGTTGGTCAGCCAGTGATATGACTGGAGGATGAGACTAGGTGTGAGAAAGACTTGAAGGCAGAGAGGGGGACGAAAGTGATGCAAGGTGAGATGATGTTGGTAATGATGATGCGAATCGATGCGCATAGTTAGCGTATTTTACCTAGTTGGGCACGGGCTCTTTGTCCAGAGCATCTACCTATGTACAACCGCGCTAGACCCGCCCCCTTTGCCACCCAGATGTGTGTATACGGAGCTCTCTATGGTTTGTTGGGATACACAAGATACTAGTGCCCGGTCTTTTGCGCCCAATATCTCATAGTATCACGTTGCCGGCTGATGAGGCGAGGCATTATTGACGTTTGATACGCTCTGTTATGCTAGTGCTTCGTACTTTGGGCTTCCTTGGTCTTGGTTGATAATAATAAGCCTTGAGAATTCCTTTCCGAGACGTGCTCATTCACAGGGCTTCTGAGTCGAGTCATCTCCTCCTCTTTCGCCCTTTTCAAGAAACTACCGACCTTAAAGAGCAACCCACTGGTAATGAGCAACTTCGCAGAGACTTGTGTTCATGCTGAGGCGCAGCTTGACAGGCTCCCGTTCGGATTGATAATTAGCCAAGTATTTACATCAACGCATGGATGTTTTGGCAGAGAAAAGCCTTACGATCCGAAACGTTCGAATATCAATTTTTGAAATGAATTGCATAGTCAAGCAAATTGTATGGGGCTTTCACGGAAGGGTTTTCGACACAACCTCGGCATGAGGTGCAGCTTCCATCTTCTCGCACGCTGCTGCACAGTGGCCGTGTAAATTCCTTGGTTTTGCCGGGGCTCAGGGGGCGAGGAAGTTATCAATGTTTACACGCTCAAAATAGCTGATGTGTCCGAAAGTGACCCAGTACTGAGCAAGTCTGCTATGTGAGATGAGCATGAGCTGGGACTCAATGTACTTGTCTGTTTATGTTGCGTTGTTAGCGGCATATCACAGTTTGGCATCAGACTGGGAATCCTACCGTCACGGAAGCCTGTTCCTGCTACATGTCCTCTGCTCTTAACAACGCGCGTGCCCTGAAAAGGCGGTTCCTGTGCTACTCCCACGAAGCCTGCTTCGCCCAAGTCATCAGCGACGAAGGTGTATTCCCCCCTTGGAACATTGGGATCGCCAGTAAGCTTTATTGCCTCCAGCCGACCTCGGTAGACTCTCGCATCAGTGCGACGCCGCAGCCATTCATCGTCGCCTTCGTCAGCGCCACGCACGAGACCAAGTTCTTCGTCCGAGGCCTCGTCTTCGTCCGGCTGATTGATCAATAGAAACTCACAGCCGTGTCCACTGTAATCGCCGACCCAAATACCTCGCCACGGCTTGAGCGGGGTCGGCGCATAAACCACGGGATCGAGCGTCGAATAGGTGACAATTTCCTCTCCGATATGGATTCCAGTAGCACCATGTCCTCCGGCGAGACTGGCATGCATCGCTCGTATCAGACCCACAGGCCCCGCGCCCATCAGTAGGGCAGGGGTTGGACTGCCAGCCATTTCCATCCACTGCCGGATGCGGAATGCCTGATCCGACGTGTCGGTCCCGCAAGTAGGCACATCAGCCGGAGAGAGGTCATCGACGTCCAACCCAGACGCCACGCCGGCGACCCGATGACGGGCCGGAATAGCGGGAGGAGGCCACACTTTACCGTAGGGAAAAGATGCTTCCATCCTTGTAGTGGCCACTGCCGCATCGAGAGGTCGAGCCAGCAAGAAGTTGCTGAACATGGCGTCGGATCGATCGTTGATAATCATGGGAACCTCGGGCGCAAACCGACCTTTCATCAGATGTCTGAACGTAGATGATTCTCCTTGATCCCGCGCATGAAACTGAAGGACTGGTTTGTCAAGATGTAGCTTCACGCGAGGTTCGAAGGCATGAATCATGACGCTCGGATCGGCCGGCCAGTGTTGGTAGGTGTTACGGCTGCTAATGGCAAGCAGCTGGTAGCCCTCGATGCAGCCCCGTAGCTGATCGTACCTCACAACGATCATCTTTCCCATCAAATCACGATCGCAAAACCATATCTTGTACCTTGGAAGGAACCATCTCGGATCGTGTGCCGCATACAGCTCACTGTAAGTGCGACAAGGGTAGGGTGTCTCGAGTCTCGTGCCAGGAAGATTGGCTTGAACACGCGGGTACCAGTGTATGTCGGCAGTGGCATGAGCATGCAATGTACGACAAGTCCTGGCAATGGTGGCTAAATCGTAGGCGGGGAGGTATGTCAAGATAGCATCGACTAGTTCAGAGGGCAAGGCTAGGATTCGACAGCGGTAAACGACAGGGGCCGGGCGGGGTCCTGTAAGGTACACGTTGCTTAGCATTTGAAGATCAGATCAAACGGGGTCGGGCTGTGGAGGAACTGACTATCGTCAAGGGTGGAGGTTTGAAACCCGACTGGCAGAGGATAGTACTCATGATGGGACGGCTCAATGGTTTTGCGTAGAACCGTTGCATCGTTGCACAAGCCCTCATCTGAGACGTAGGGTAGAATGTTGGGGTTACCTTCGATCTCGGGATCTATACCAACGTAGTTGTCACTGGTCGTTGCGGGAACAGTACCGTGGTCTGCCTCATCGACGCGGATACTAGATGCAGGGGCAGGAGGACGAAGATTGTAGTTCGTCATGCTGGCCTGTCCTTGTTCTTTCCAGACTGGGCACAATCAAGTGTACGGACAGTGTGTAATCAGTTCGCTCAGTGCGAAACCTGCGGTTGGGAAAAGAAACAATGTTGGTAAGAGAACGGTGTTGGTGGCAGCTGTGGTTGACGCAGGCGCAGGGCGCAAGTTTAGGCGCAGCGTCGGTCCGGGTCATGACCTCTACAGACCGAGGTCCGGTCTCCTGCACTTGTCTGCAGTTTCCGGGCACCTTTCCTCGTAGGTACGGTGTATTCCGATCCGCAAACCGGCGCTCAAGATGTACGAAATCGCGTGGCTGTAGCCGGGCTACATTCGCCAGTCAATACAATACTACGGCACCTGAGGCTTGGTCGTCAACTAGATTAGGCTGGTGGTCGCGATATGGCTGGGCTGACTTCGTTGTGCAGGGCGGGCAGTGTGGCGGGCACCTAATCAATTACCGCGTCTGTCTAGGGTCAGCACTCGCTGGTGGCGGGTCCGTGCGCGCGTTAACGATTCGCGAGAAAAATCGATGGAGATAAAAGAAGATAAATCGCTATTCACGTACCTCTGGCGTCATTGAAGCATTCTTGCAAACCAGTCTCATAGTCAACATAATCATACTTCACTTGCATTCTGGTCAAAGCCTGTGCACTAAAGTTGCCCTACGCACTGCACAGTGCAATTCAGAAGATTACCCTCACGCTTAACGAAAACGAACATTCTGTCAATCGTCCGTTCCCGTCACTCAAATCGCCGAATCGCAGTTGCGGTTCTTTATAGCCACCGCACTACTCGTCTTGTCGTTGACTCGCTTCGTGGAGGCAAGCGAGCCTGACGACTGAGCCCGGAACCGTATTCACTGCGACCTGCTAACCAAAGAATATAAGGAAACACTGCCGATTAGGCCGTGATTCGCTAGCTACATCGCCGGAGTATCTGCCTCACAGTGCCTCCCCATCCGCCTCGTAACTTTGTACTTCGTGATAGCCTCAACCTTCCCGAAGAGCTGTTTGAGGCAACCAATTCGCAGCTCAAAACTGCCTGTCCCTCCGGCATTACTCTGCGCTGCCTCTACTCGCCGGCGTTGGACTCGCCTCGATTCGCATCCAGGCCATGTCACCCTTAATCCCGCTCATTAATGATCTGTTGCCCATGATAGTTTCTTCATCGTCGGTCCATGTCACAAAAGCAACTTCCCTCTATTCGAACTCAACCCAGCATTCTCCTGGCCCCGCAAGCGAGCTTGATGCTGTGGTCAATAAGAGCGATAAGCTCTGCGCGTCCGGTATGTCGCATTCTCCATACTATCTGAGTCGCTGCTGTGTACCCGTCCAAAGCATCACACTGCAGTTGTCCTTCATCGAGTTGTACATGCCTACATCGGATGCCAACTATTTCAATCAGTTTTAGGTCTCACACCACATGCGACCTCAGCAGTGCGTCACCACGCCGAGCAAGGTTTGTGACTGCCCCATACGCATCCGTTGTCTCGACCATTTGGCCGTTCTGCTCACCACGCTCTCATGGTCAGCTAACGTTTGCCAAGATACCATCGTCTATACGGCCTCGGGGATTGGAGTTCTGCTTGTCAGCCCCAGTACAGGGGAAGTAAAGCGTTATGAGATGGAGACCGGTGACTTTGCCTTCATCCCGGCATGGACCGAGCACCAGTTGCTTAACGAGACGGACCAAGACACCGCTTGGGTTATCACACGCAGCGGCCCACGGCCCTCGACGGTCGGCCTGGCTGATTGGGGTGGAGATCGTGTAAATTGAGCTCCGCGAAAGGTCTGTCGCTTTTGTTGTGTCCGACGTCCAAGATAACAACCAGAGCTCGCATGTCTTGCATACTAATCTTGAATCTGGCACCTGAGCCTTGTTACGGCCTCTCTGAGGATGTGACAAACTACCGTTGGCAATATTGCTGCAAGACCCTCAAAATGCGACGTCGGTCACCCCCCGAGTCGAATACCTGGGCATGGTCTAAGTCAGGGAACCATACCACGTCAAGATCTGTCCTGGCTAGACCGCGATGGTCTGGCAGACCGGGTGGAAAAGCATCACCATCCTGACGGGCGGTTTTGCGATTGCCGGACGTACAAACGGTGTCAAAATCCTCAGACAGATATCGGCTGGGTGTCAACTATCAAGTCCTTTCCTGACAGGCACACGGCTACTCTTCTGGTGCCACTCCTTCGTGAGATAGTCCTCTTCACGCTGGCAGCATTTGCGACATCCCACACATGACATTCACCAACCAGTTCATCAGCCCAGATGAGGCTTTCCCTCCAGAAGAAGTGCCTGCCGAGGCAATGGGCGACGCCTGGATCCGTGCTTGCCAAGTACCACAGCTGCCATTCATTTGCAGTACGAGGCCGACGGCGCGTGAAATTCTATGCCACGTTCGGTAGATGTAGCAGTATACTAACGGGGTCGATGAGTATGACGCGGGCGATTCTGGTCTGGAGCTCGGGGCATCGTACGGCGTGGGTTGTCATGATCGAACCACAGGAGTGGGACGCGATAACAACCCTTTTCTAGTTGTGGCTGCCCAGTATAGCCGACAGTCTTTGAAGAAAAATGGCCTTTCGCACAGAAGGTGTCGTTAGTCGTGAGGAGATGGGCATCATCTCAACAGCTATGACTCCTGTCCGGCCGCGTCCTCAAGGACTCATGGCGCTAATCTCGGCGAGGATTTGAACATAGGGCCAAAGACCAATACCAATACCGTGGAAGAACACGACCGGGAGACTCCCTGGGTTTCCGTGGTGGCGATACCAGTAGCTCATGCCTGTCGGTGACCGAAACCGAGAAGCAAATTGCGGTACTCGAGGAGGGAAGACCGAAAAGGTTTCCTCCCTGGGCTGCGCATAGTAACGGAACCCCTTCCATAGGAGCAAAAGGTGCGTAACGATATCGACGAAGCCGACGACAAAATACCACCAAACGCTGCGATACGTGGTTTCAATGCCGTCGAATGTGAGCCGAATGCTTCGAGCGTTGCCTCAGCCTGGCTGGAATGGTCGACCAACAAGCTGTTCGGGGCGAGTGATATACTGGTCTACCTCATCGTCAAGCTCAACTTCCCAGCCTGGCTGGACCTTGTAGCCAGGTCCCCGGTCAAAAAAGGCCCATCTGATGAACTCCTGGATATTTTCGCGGCGTATTTCACCGAGAGGCGCGCCCAGGAACCAGCCTCGAATATTCGACTCTGGATTTTCCACGGTTCTCATACACCTGTCGAAGAGTGCCCGTCGCGCACTAGGTAACTCTGGGTCAGGGTGCTGGGCGGCCTCTTCCAGACGCCCCCTGAACGGCAATCAAATGCCGAAAGCATATGCCGCCTCAAGCAACGCGAGGAAGCTGATGAAGTGGGCGCATATAACCGTTGAGATTTGATGTCTTGTGCCTATGATGCAGGCTGTAAGTGAGAGTTCATATGGCAAGACCGGATACCTCAGGACTACCTACCCGGGAGGGGGGGTTTCAACAGTAGCTAGACTGACTGTTACTGCTAAAGGACTAACCTGCTCATGTTGGGTACTGTTCGGTACATGAACGGAAAGAAACCCTCCCACTCTCCTATATTTTAACTATAGTATCACTCTTAGTACAGTGAGGGGACATTAAAAACAGTCGATGGCCAAAAAACACGAATTTAACACCAAAAATCGCCAAAAACTCGATTTTTATTTCGCAAATAAATAAAGAAGTTATGAATCTAAATTTACCAAAATCTATATTTAGACTTATTATATAAGTCTATTTGACATATATAAAATATAGAGTTTTTAAATCTATATATAAAGAGATATTTAAAGCTCAAAATTTACTAGTTTTGAAATTTTAGCTTTAGGGTATATTATAAGTTATTTAGTAGATAAAATGTCGCTTGAAATTTTAAAAGTTAACTTTATAATTCTCTAGTATTATTATATATACCTAGTTTTTCATGAGATATATATATATATATATATATATATATTTCTTACTATTTATTTAGCTATATTAGAAATCAAGTAGCTTTTAGTCTTATAGTACTTTAAGAACTTATATTTCAAAAGATTAAGATTAGTAGATTTTTAGTGAGGATTTCATCGTCGACTATTTTTAATATCCCCCTACTATATCTCTAGTTAACTATTTATATAATTAATATTCAATTATTAATACTATTTAGCTGTAATATAATAGTGACAAAAAGTATACTATGAAATAATAGATTACTATTACTTTAGAAAGACTATTTTAATTATATTTAAGAAGGAGCCTATTAAATATACTAGGGTTATACTTACTATTCAGGCTACTAATATACTATATAGTTACTATTGAAAACCCTCCCCTCCCCAGTAGGTATTATACAACTTCATACAAGTAAGTATTTATATACTATTCGGCTAAGTATTTCGAAATAGTTATATCGGAGTTTTAGAGATAGTCTAAGTAGATAGGATAAGGATAGTCTGGGTAGCTTAATATTAACCTAAAGCTACTACTATTACTATTAAGTTGGGAAAAATATACGAAAAATATATATCTTATAAGACTATATTTATATAATCTATAAGAGTAATAGGTATTTATATAGTACTATACTTTATAGTATAATAACTATAAAAGTATCATAACTTTATAATATAATACTTATATATTATGATTTAAGAAAAGCTAATAGCTTACTTTCTATTATAATCATTAGGAAATATATTACTTTTTAAATTAGAATTTTTATTCTTCTACTTTTCTATCAATTCACATACTTAATCTATAATCAATTAGAAGTCAACTCTCTATAATTATAATTATCAATATACTTATCTTATATTAACTTCTTTTAATAATAAATAATTTATAACCTTTTCTATACCAATTTCACATTTTGATATCTTTATATTATTTAGTAATCAAACATATAAAGAAATTTTAATATTTATTAATTATAAAATTCTATTTATATATCGATTATAATTTAAATACTTATAATTTAAATAGGAGGGGCTAATAGCTCACTTTTTACTATAATTATTAGTAGATATATTATTTCTTAAAGTATAACTTTAGCCATCCTATCCCCTTACTAATTACTATAGCTAGCTTTTAGTTAATCTAAAGCTAAACTCCTTATAGTTATAATAGCTAGTATATCTACTTATATTAATCTTTTTAATAATGAATAACTAATAACTCTTTTTATAGTAACTCTATACTTTTACAACCTTATACTTTCACGGTCTCATACCATTATAACTATATATAATTCAAATATCTCGAGATATTTAATTATTACTTACTATAGATATTCTATCTAAAAACTTATTATAACTTTGATACTTATAACCTTAATGTTTTTATTATAGACTAAGCTTTACTTACCTTTAAAGTAAGAGTTTATATAATTAATATATATGTTTTCTATTATTACTATAAGTTAACTTATAATCCCTATATAAGTATAATAAGACTTAGTTTATTTTTATTAGTAAATAATTTTAATATTTTCAATATTACTATTGTGTAAATAATATTTATATAGATATAAATAGTTGTAATATAATTAGATAGTTTTTAAAACTGTTGGGTTAAATATAGTATTAAGGTAGTTAAAGTTATAGTAATAAGTAACTAAGCAGTCGACCTATTTATTTAGACTAATAAGAATAAAGGGATTATTATATAGATTTATCCCTATAGTATATAATATATATATATATATATATATATATATATATTATAACCTAGATATAAATATTATAAATAGAGATAACTAGTTATATACTATTTATACAATTAATAAATTATAATATTTATTAATTATAAACTAATACTAATTAGTAGTATTTTACTACTATTAATACTATTTGTTACTATTTAACTATAGATCAATAAAGAACAATCTAATAAGATAAAATTATAATACTTCTTAAAATAAATCTCTAGAAGCTTATATAATAAAAATAGATAGACTTAAAACTATTATAACTATATACTATACTAAAATATTAATACAACCTCTAGAAGCCTATATAATAAAAATAGAAAAAGAAGGCAAACTTATAATAACCTATTAATTTAAGATTATTTATATTTATTAAATAATAAACTGATAATTAAAATCTCTACCAACTTATTAAAATAAAAATATAATAATAAATACAATAAGATAAATATAAAATAAGAGAAAAAGATCTATAGTAAACTATTATCCCCTACTACTATCTCTTGATATCTTATATATGTTTAATAAATAGAAAAGTAATAAAAGAATCAACTTAATAACTATAATATTATAATAAACTTTTTCTTAATAATAATAACAGCCTAAAAGCTATAAATCATTCAAACCTCAGTATTCAATCCTTAATAATTAACTTAGTTCTAAATATTATACTAATAAGAAAAAGAATCTTAAAAAAGGAAACCTTATTTTATTTAATAAGGAGATCCCAAGAAGCAATATAAAGAAGCTAGCAATATAAAATAACAATAGAAGTACTTCTAATATTTATCTTCAAATATTTTATAAATAATTATAATAATTATTCTATAAAAATATTTAAATTTATAATATTATAACAAATAATATTAAAAGTAGAAGTATTATAGAATTATCATTTCCTATTTCTATCTCTAAATATTTCCTAAGTATTTATTTATATATTAAATAATATAAAAAGAACTAAATAAATATTAAGATATACTATTATTCAACTAAATATAATTATTGAAAAAAGAAATCAAAAAAGAAAGAACTCCTAATAATTAATAATAAGACTTAAAAACTTAGGAAAAGAGGATAAATATAACAAATAAAATAAGAAGAAATTACTATATATTAACTTAATATAATAAATATTACTACCTACTTAATAAGTATAATAGCTATTATTCCTAAAGCTATTTTTATAAGATATTAAGAAGAAGTATTATTCTATTTACTAGTTATTATATATAATAGTAACTTATGATACTTAGTTTTTATTTCCTATTATTTCTATTTACTATTAGTAATATATTTATATAACTATAATATATAGCTATAATGAAAGGAATTAGCTTAATAATTATATTAATTTTAATATTATTTTTGATACTAACTAATTACACCTATTTATATATATTATTAAATATATTATTAAATATAATAATCAGATTAAATTTATCTTAAGAGATCTTTAAAAATTTAAATTAAAAGATATATATAAAATTCTATTAAAAAGAAACTTATACTTAATAGTTATAATTCATCTAATAAGTATATATACTTCTAAAATCATAGCTCTTAGAAAGATACTTATAATTGAAATATAATAAAGTTATACTAATTATAAATATTCTCCTAACTGATTTTTCTAAATTATATCTTCCTTACTAGATCCTATTAATAATCCTGGAGAAATATAGAATAATTAAAATATAATAATTTATATTAATAAATATAAGAAGGTATTCTAATGAATTAGAATAAAAATACTAGTTGGTATATATTAGAAGGTTATATTTAAATAGTAGGGAGAATAAGTTATATTTTTAATAGAAATATAAGTATTAATAATATATATATTTATTACTATATATAAATATAGAAGGAATAAGACTTCTATTTTAAAGATTTATAAAATACTTATTAAGGAGTCTTTTAAAGTTGAGAAGAAGTATATTTTAATATAATAGAAAGAAGAGTATTATAAT
>QAPF01000945.1:0-15327 GCA_004367935.1 Colletotrichum sidae | reverse complement strand
CGAGTCCCCACGGTGTTCTAGCCTCTGCCTCGCCTCTAGTCTCTAGCCGCCCGACTTTGCTAACGAGGACGACAACGACGCTTCCTAATCCTGGCCCGTCTTGCAAAGCGGTATTCCCACCCTGTCATGCTGAGCCCTCGCGCTGCATCTCTTCTCCCCACTCCTGGTCTGCGAAGCACTGCGAAGCACTGCGAAGCACACCGAGCCCGCCCACCTCCCCATGCCATGACATCGTACCACGCAAAGTCGCGAGACATGGCTTCGATGTGCTGTCAAACGGCCAAATCCACGCGTGTCTAGCCCTCTTGTTTCCGCCATCCGAGCATGTCTTCCTGGTCCAGTTCCAGTTCCGCCTCTACTTTCATCCTGCCAACCATCTCGCCCCTCTCGACTCCCCTGAGGGAGGCGCTGACGCCTGACAGGTTCGCATGTGCGGCTTTCTTTTTGATCTATATGAAGACGACACTCGCCTCTTGCTTATCCAGAACATTTGGCCCGTTCCTCTTGCTCGTGGCTCCATCTTCTCACCCCCTCACCCCCTCATCCCCCGTTCCTCGTTTCTTTCCCGGCCAGCGTTGAAGGCGACGTGTCTCACTCCCGGTTTCTCGCTTCCGCTCGTCTGTCGCCATGTCTGCCACGGATCCCGCCGCTAGACCTCCGGCCAACGCCTTTGTCGCCTTGGCGCGGAAACTCTACCGCCCTCTCGGCTTCAAAAAGGGCTACAACTTTACCCTGTTCTTCGTCACCGCCGGCGCCATGATGGGCTTCACCCTCGCCCGCCTCATGTACTTCAACTTTGACGGCGTCTTTTGCAACCCTCACCACCGCTCCGGAGCACTGCCCGGGGAGTGCTACTTTTACCAGTCCGGCGCGGGCCGCGCTGGCATCATCATGCACCTCGTCGCCATTATACCGGCCGGCTTCCTCGCATGTCTCCAGTTTGTTCCCGCAATCCGTCACAAGGCCATCCTGTTTCACCGACTCAACGGGTATTTCGTCCTTCTACTCAGTCTCGTCGGCATCGCCGGTGTCTTCATCATCGCCCGGAGGACCTTTGGCGGTGGCGTGAGCACGCAAACCGCCATGAGCACGGGGAGCCTCATGTTCCTCGGCGCCCTGGGCCTCTCAATCTACAACGTCAAGATGCTCCAGATCGAGCAGCACCGCGCCTGGATGCTCAGGGCCTGGATCTATGTAAGTAGCCCTCCACGTCCACGCGACGTTCCTCCGTCCACGCGCGCGAGGCTAAGACGCGGGGGCGCTGTCTCACGCAGGCCGGCTTCATCATCACCATGCGCATAATCGGCTTCCTGGCCGCCAGGGTCATCGCCGCCACCGACCCGACCTACTACGAGGCCAAGCAGTGTTCCGTGCTGGACTTCATCTTCAACCGCAACCAGACAAAGGTCCTGTCCTTTTACCCCGATTGCGGCGCCTTTTATTCGGGCGAGAACCTCGCCACCAACGTCCTGGTACACGCCAACGTCGATGCTCACCAGCCCGCCGAGATTGCCGCGGGCTTCACGGCCGTTTTTGGCGCGAGCTCCTGGCTGGCGTTGGTCATCCACGCCGTGCTCGTCGAGCTCTACGTACGTGATATCACTTCCTTCCTCTCTGCCTCCTCCTCACGCATGCGGGGCCGGCTACCCGGGGGAGAGAAAGACTTGTTGCTGACAGTTATCGAAAGCTTCACTTGACGCCGGCGGAGGCGGAGCGTCTGCGTCGCATTTCCCATCAGCGCCAGCTCGAGGCCGGCTTTGCCGATGCCGGTAACGCGGGCTTGACGGTTCAGAGGCTGGGCGACGCGGAACCTTGGCTCCCTCCCCGTGAGATCCAGAGGCTCCAAGATACTAGATCACCGAGTTCGGATGGCGATGCCGCGGAGAAAAGGATGAGCCGACCGTCATGATTATCCGCCTCTGATGGGGGCAAAACGTAGGGAGCAGGATCTCTCTCTACCACGAACGACTATACGGACCATGACAGCTACGACGTCTTTGTGTTATTACGGCCAAGCCTGAGGGTGGTTCTTTTGCTCTTCATCACGATTCTGGAGCGCAACCGGGTCAGGCACCCGAGCTGGTGCAAGTAAATGTGTGTAAATGTGTATGGATATATATTCTTCGTTATTCGTGCCGTACCTAAAACTGGTCCGACATCACTGCCCACGCCTTCCACTGGCTCTGACACCATCCTGTTACAAACCACTCCACCAGAAGGTCTCTTCGACGCTGAAAGACCCCCTGAGGGCCTTGTCCGTCACGACGCTGCTATCGCTGACAATGACCTCGTAGTCGCCCTTCTCGACGCACCACTGATGTCGCTCCTCGTCGAAGTAGCTCGCGGCGTACTTGGTCTCAATGTCGACGGTGACGTTCTTGCTTTCGCCTGCCTTGAGTGCCACCTTGGTGAAACCCTTGAGCTCCTTGAGGGGACGGTTGATCTTGGCCTTCTGCTTCGGTGCGACATACACCTGCACAACTTCGGCACCCTGCACGGCGCCCGTGTTCTTGACGGTGACGTTGACGGAGACCTTGCCGTCCTTGTCGCTGACGGCGAGCTTATAGAAGCCGAACGTCGTGTACGAAAGACCGTGTCCGAAGGGGAACAGGACGGGTCGATCAATGTACTCGTAGTATCTGTACCCGATGTAATTGTCCTCGCCATAGAGCGTACGGCTGGCCTCGGCGCGGTAGTTGAGGTAGGCCGGGTTGTCCTGGACACGCTCGGGGAAGCTGAGAGACAGCTTTCCAGACGGTGTGACATCTCCAAAGAGCACGTCGGCAATGGCATTGCCAGTCTCGTTGCCGCCGTACCACGCCTGCACGAGAGCAGAAACATCATTTGTCCAGGGCATCCGCACAGGGGTACCGGACTGGTTGACGACGACTGTGTTGGGGTTGGCCTTACCAACGGCGGAGATGAGGTCGTTTAGGTAGCCGGGAAGCTCCATGTCGGCGCGATCGTTGCCCTCCGTCTCCCAGTCGGCGTTGAGACCTGAGCAGATGATGACCTGGTCGGCGTCCATGGCGAGATCCGCAGCCTTTGCGATCTCGGCCTTGTCGTCGATGACCTTGCAGCCGCCGATGCGGAGCGCACCCCCACCGAACACGACGTTGTCGCCCTGCAGCTTGGACGATGGTGCCGAGGCGAACTCAACCTTGAAGGTGTAAGTCTCACCCTTCTTGAGTTCCACGCGGCCCTTCTCCTCGACGGTGGCGGCACCGAAGAAGGCGTCGCCCTGTCGCTGTTTCGTGGTGTTGTCGATGACGAGTTTGTCGTTGACGAAGAGGTTGGCGGTGCCGCACACGATCAGACCCAGTTCGTACGTGCAGTCCTCCTCGGCCACGAAAGAGCCCTCAAAGTCGGCGTACCAGAGGTTGGACTTGAACTTGGGGTTGTAATAGTCGACCAGAAGAAGTTCAGTCTTTGTGAGCACAAGCTCGTCCAGCGCCTCGCGGCTATGGTCGGTCGGAGGCTCGTTATAGGCCTTCATCGTCATGCCGGGCTCGCCGCTCACCGACTTGACGACGTTGCCGAGAAGGGGCAGCAACTTGTGAGAGTACGCTCCCTCAGTGTACTCGGGCGCGGCATCGAGCTTCTTGCTGATGCCGTCAAAGGGGGTAACGGAGTAGTAGGCAGCCAGGGAGGCGGAGCCACCTCCGTGGTAAGTGCAGATCTTGGCGTTGGGCCCGATGACGACGGTCTATATCACCCGTATCGGTCAGCATGCGCCCACAGCGGCAAGGTCTAGAACTGACGACGAACCTTTTTGTCCTTCTTCAGCGGCAGTACATTGTTGTCGTTCTTGAGCAGTACAAGACTCTCACCACCGATGCGCCTGAGCAGCTCGGCAGTCTCGGGGGTATCTCCAGTCTTTTCGGGTGCGCCCTCTGGGATGCCCGTGGCCACGCACTTCTTGATGAAGTTGAGCATGGAACGGGCCCTCTCATCCAGCACGTGCTGGCGCACCTTGTCGGTGGAGACGTTGAATTTCAGAGGTTCCCCGCGGAAACGCGGAGGCCCCGGCATCTCCAGATCGAGACCAGCGTTGGCGGCTTCCGAGGTGCTGTATGTGCCGTACCAGTCACTCATGATCATTCCATCCCATCCCCATTCTTTGCGGACGAGTCCATCGAGAAGCTCCTGGTTCTCGCTGCAGAACTTGCCGTTGACGCCATTGTAGGCGGTCATGAGAGCGCCGGGATGGGAATCGCGAAAGGTCAGTTGGAAAGGCAATGCATAGATCTCGCGAAGAGCACGCTCGGTAACAATGCTGTGAACGGCATTCCGCCTGTGCTCCTGGTCGTTGCAGACAAAGTGCTTTGGCGTTGCCTGAATACCGGTGCTCTGAATACCGTTGCAGATTGCAGCAGAGCCGAGGCCGGCAAGGACAGGGTCCTCGCCCAGCGACTCGAAGCCCCTACCGCCCAGAGGAGATCTCTGCATGTTGATGGTAGGGCCGAGAATGCAATGGGCCCCCTTGAGCTTGGCCTCCTCGCCCATTTTCTTGCCGGCCTCTTCGAGGAGCTCTGTGTTGAAGGTCGCGCCCAAGGCCGTCCCGCAGGGGAAGCAAGCAGCCTTGACACCGTTGAAGAATTTCGTGCCGCGGACACCATTGGGACCGTCGGAGAGCCGGACCGAGGGGATGTTGTGCTTGGGAAGAGCCTTGGTATGCCAGAAGTCAATGCCTACACGTCGCGAGCTTCAGTCCATGCTCAGTACATTTGACCTCATTGACTTGGCAAGGCCAGATGGCCAGAAGTAGGACGCCAAGATGGAGCTTACCAGCGAGAAGGTCAACTTTCTCGGAGACGGTGAGCTTCTTCAGCACTTCTTCCACGTCGAAGTCGGCCATTGTCGAGTGGAGGTTCGCGCCGCGATCGGGACGTATGGTATATTTCTTGGGGGGAAGGCAGGATGTCGAAAATGGCCGCTCACGAAAGGCAACAATGCGCAAGAAGGCAGAGACGATAGCAGAAGAGGGAGTTCACACAATGTGTCCCAGAGAAAAACGCCGGCTGAAACCCCCGAGGTCATGCTAATAAATAGCTTCGCGACGAGCCAGGAAGCGGGCCACGTCCTGACGCGGCGGAACCACATTGGGGGTGCTGCTGCCAGCATTTCCGGCCCCGGTCCTCAAGCCAAGCTTGAGGAGTCTGGTAAGGTGATGCCCCCATCCATGATCCGATTGAAGGCTTGAAAGGTGTCCTGGTGACACGCATGGCTATCGGGGATCGAGTGCGAATAAGGGAATCTCAACGCCCAATTGCATCATCTCTCGTTAACGGCAATTGTACTGCTGCGCTGCCCCCTCACTCTACGCTGAGCCGAGAGGAGGAAGATGTGGATATACGGGGATGACGAACCCCTCTTGAATGGCTAAAGGTCGGGTTTCGTGATGCTGGCGAGGTCCACAGTTTGGTCAGGAGCTGAGAAAGCGCTGCGAAGTCGTCGTCGGAGATGCTCCCGCCCAGCCGGTAGCGGGTATGTGACGGCTGAAGTTCGGTCGAATTGAAGAGCATGACGTCTCGTCTAACGTCGACCAGCCGGCCGAGAGGATCCATCCCGTCCGCACTCGATTCTTCACTGGCGCGTGGCTGAGTTAAGGAGACGTAACGCCGCTTATGGCCGGATAGATTTCGGTCGAAGTCCGGCTTCGGCTAAATCAAGGCTCAACAGTCATCCACTGGGGCAGCCGGCAGCATAAGCCGAGACGGGGAAAGTTTGCCCGGCTCCGTTGTCGCCGGAGAACCTAACCTCTGGACCTGGGCAGCTGTCATGTGGACTGCCCACTTCCTGCCGGAGTTCCATCGAGGGGAGAGCATGATGACCCCGAGCATATCCACAGCTAAAGTAAGGCATAAACACCGCGTCATCCTTTGGACTAAGGCAATGAAATAAAGCCGACTGATACTCGCCGGCGTGCATGTGCCCCAGAGCCTGCACGAGGGTCAGACTTGTTGCCCCAATATCTGACAGGTAAGCAAGCCGGGAGGGGAAGCAAGATGATGGTTAACGGAAGCTTGATCTGGCCTTGTTCTGGTTCGATGACAAGGTGGGCATTTGCTTCGCCCCTCGTTATCATCCTCACTGTATTCTTGATGCTAATTGTGCATTTGGCAGCGTGATTCTACATCAGCAGACTCACGAGGTGCGTCATGCCACGTTTTGTCAAACTCGAATGCCGCGGCTTTCCAATTTCGGACAAGACAATTCACATCCGCCTATCGTATGAGAGGGGGGGAAGTGGCGGCCGGAAGAGGCCGGTTCAAGTCGATTCGGGTCTGCCCCATTCGCAGCGATCTGCTTTTGCAACAAGTGCAGTGAACCGCGAAGCATGCATGATGTTACCGTCACGAGGCAAGGCGAAGCGAATCGAAGCCAGGCTTACTCCGACGGTGTAGAGTCCGAATCCTTCTCTGTTGTCGAAGCGTCGAATGCTTCGAGAAGACAAGAGAAAGAACTTCAAACGAAACCCACGCACGGAAGCCAGCAAAGATGAGACGGATGGGGCTGCGTGGTGCAGCACGCAGTAGGCATGGCGAGCTCTGCTTGTCGACGTGAAGAGGGCGGCAAAGTTGGCTGCGTGTACCATATCAAAAGAGAAGCGCGCCGTGCACAACGTAAAGCGTCGCTACGGGTCGACCAGAGAGGCGGTAAACGTGCTTCGCCTGAGACTAGTTGGGCGTATCACGTTGCGAGACAAGACGACGTGATGGTGGTGGCGGCGGTGGTGTTGCCACTTGAAAAGCAGTAGTCCCAACGGCATCGCTGAAGATGTCGAAGTGAGGAGAGGGACCTTCGAGGCATGGAGAAGGCATCCATGGCTGCAGAGAAGTTGTGCCGAGTTAGAATCGAGCAGCGTCACCGGAACCAAAGCATTATGTGAAGTGAAAGCAAGCACCGGGGTTGTACGAAGTACAAATAGACATTGAGATAGGGTTTTGCGAGGACACGACTCTTGCATCACGACCACGTGTCGCAGACAAGCTTACCCGCCAAACTCTACTTCCTATATGCTACACGTGAAGCCCTGATCTCCAATCCCGACCCGAGCCGCACATCTCGGATGTTTCCATGCATGAGCTCTGCGCGGGGCTGACTCAAAACGAGGGAGCCGGTTGCAAGTGCAAGCGAGGATGATGTAGCAAGCTGCGTCTGGAGCAGGTCCGGTGGTGTTTGCGTGATATCTTGGGTGTGAAGAGGTTGATATCGGGCATTCACAAGCGAATGGTGACGACGTTGCGTCGCCGCCTGATTTCGCACGTCCTTTTACGTGTAAAACTCGGGGAAGCTCTTCGGGGTTTCTAGAGCCCTTGGCTGATGGATCGACCGCATGATCGAAAATGCCTCATGCCTCGGAGGGAGACGAGGACCGTACGTAGGCGCCCAAATCGACGAGATCCTGGATAGTGTGAGACGGGTGGGAAAGGGGTCAAGCCTGAGACAAGATTGACAATATCCCCAGAAACGAATAGACAGACACTTACAGCAATCAATGGACTTGGAACTTTCGATATCCGGAAAGGAGTGAGAGCGCAAATGCCATCGCAGGTTACTCAACTACTAATGATGCATATACGGCACTGTCTTGACCTGGCTGCGGAAACACTACATACAGTAGATGAAATGGCGCTGTGATGTCAATTGCACGCACACCTCGAGGTCATGAGAATTGCAACACCGCTCTGCGTCATAAGCTGTGGGTTACCTTCGATGTACACCTGCCCAGACCAGATTGGCTCGACTGCTCAGCCTTCTGTGCACTCCTCAGAGCAGTTTGAGTAACCTGCTTTGATGGCTACATTGCGATCGATGTACGAAGCCTCTGCGCCCCAAAATCATAGGTGTATTTACGTAGTAGTAGTGTTCACCACAGTATTCCCCAAGTTGGACAGTGTGCACGAGCTGTTGTCCGAACTGTAGAGCATTGCCGACAGGATGGGCCCCTGTCGGTACCGTCCGTGTGGTGCGCTAAAGAGCCAGTTGGGCTTTGTATCGACAGGGCAAGAGTTGCGATACCTCTCTCGCCCCGTACCGAGGGTACTGCGATGTATCCTTGACAGCTAGCTCAATTCGAGCCGTCAGCCAAGACCAATACTCGCAGTACTTGCACATACTACATCCCTGTACGCATGTGGTGATCGACCTTGCGGGGACTCTGCTGCAGGGAACTAGGTAGGTCCGAATGCATATTGTGCGACGCCTAGAGCAGCTAACCCCAGTCTCACAGGATGACAGCTGGGTGGTCTCTTCTATCGCTATATTGCCTTGACTGCGCACAGAGTAATGCCAAATGTACCCGTTTGGTGACGTATTGCAGAGTAACGCCGCATATCCGCATAAGCTCGAACCTTGCAGGGCCTAAGGCACTTTCACGTACCAGTGCTTGCAGGCATCTCATGTACCCCAGGGGTCGATGCGCGCCTTGCGACTTTGCCTAGCAAGGGCAAGGCACCAACCTAGGATGTACTTGATACGTAGTACGGTGGCGCGCACCCCGGGCAGGTTTCTGTCTGTACAAGAGGCAGTCAACGTAAGGCGGGTGAGATGGTCAACCGTCACGGGTGCCATACTTACTTGGTGAGTTGTGAAAACGGCTCCCATCTTTCTGCCCACCAGTACGATTGCATCTTACCTCACCTTCCCACTCATCCAATATCACTGGACCGTAAGGTATCCACCTCCACCAGACCAACCACACTTGCAGTCTCAAGTACAAGTAGTAACAGCGAGCATTCGTCCATGACAGGCATTGCCACGCGACCTCCCTACGGGATACCTGGTATTTCAACGGAGGGCTTCTAGTAATACGCCGCGCTATACCTATTTTGTCAACATCGCCATATTACGCTATGAGGGGTCTACCTACTGTTGTACCTCGAGGGAGAGGTATGTAACCTCTTTATTATTCAGCTGAATCACTATAGTAAGCCCTTATTTTACCTTTTTTTATTTTTATCCTATATATTTAAAGAGAGCTATTTTCCTATTTAAAATTAACTGACTTAGGATACTTATAATAAAGACTTTTAAATCTAATAGTTATAAAGAGTACTAGTAATATATATAGGTTTATTATTATAATGAGAGTATTATATTATATGTTTTATAAATATTAAATAATAGTATTTATATTAATATCTCTTATAATTATACTAACATACCTTACTTTTAATTAATAAATAAGTATTATATTTTTAATGAATTCTATAATTATTAATTTTAAAGTAAGATTTATTATAAAATAATAATAATATAGTAGTTTTGAGAAGTTCATAAGGGTAAAAATACATATAATTATAATATAATTGGATTATAAGATTATATTATAGTTGCTATTTTTTATAACTTTATAATTAAAATAGTAGATATAGTAAAAGTTATAGGTGAAAAAATAGTAATTAAATTTGTTGAAGAACTTTTTATATTAATAGAAATAACTTCTTATTAAATTACTACTTATATTAATAGTTAAAAGAAGATCTTACTTACTAGTTAGTATATATAGAACTTCTAGTATTAACTTAAGTTTGAAAAATATAGTTTTCTTATTATAATATAATTCTTCTTTAATACTTTTAAAAATAAAGGTTATAATATTTTCTTTTTTCATATTTATTATAATAATTATAGGAAAATCAATAGAATCTTCTAGATATATATATTATATCTTATAATACTTAGGTAAAATCTAGAGTTTTTAATACTAGATAATATATATAAGGTTAATTTGTAATATTTCTGTTTATTTTAGTGAAAATTGTAATGTATTTTATTTAGATTAATTAATTTTAAATGCTTTTCTTTAAGGTTGTAAGTATTACTTCTATAGGTATTATATTTAATATCTATTTTTACTTTATTTCTATTGAAATTACTAATTTTTATTAATAGGTGTTTTTATAATTATAAGATCTACTTATTATTAGTAAAATTCCTAATTTTCAAATTGTTATTACTAATTATAATATTAGTTTTAAAATAGTATTTTATAATATTTTTAGTAATAGTGTCTAGTAGTTTTATATATAATATATTTTTAAAAATATAGTATTATAATTGAAGTCAAAATAGGTAAATATGAAATTTTGGGTTTTTAATCTTAATGAAATTGCTATAGTATTTAATATTCTTGCTATTAATAAAAGTAAAATTTTTAAGGAGTTATATTTTGAAAAATATACTGGAGATATTGTTATTTATCTTATTGAAATAGAAAAAGAAAAAAAACTTTTATATAATATATTTAATAATATTAATTTTAATTATAATTCTAAGAAGTTGATTTAAATATAGAAGGTATATATCTATATACTTTTGAAGAAGATATTTTATAAGGTTTAATAGTTTTTAAAATATTAACTTTTTAATTAACAAGATTAGTATGCTATATATTATTAAATATTTACTTTTTACTAATATCTCTAGCTATTATTAAATATCTTAAGAAAATTTATATTCCTATTTTCTATTAATTTACTTATTATTATATTTATTTTTTTGAAATTATAAAATCAAGATAATATTATTTTATAAGAATAATTATTATAATTTTAAGACTTTTTTTATTAACTATCTTATTAATTTCTATATTTTCTATATAAAGATTTAAGAAATAGTTAAAATAAAGGTTGATTAATATGAGATCTAGTTTGAAATTAAATATTATTATTATTATTATATTATGAGGTAATATATTCTTCTTAAGCTTCTAGTTTATAAGATTTTATTTAAAGTTCTTAATTAAATTTATAATTAATATATAGTAATAAAAGAAGTATATAATATATAGTAGAGTCTTCCTCTCTATATTAGTATATTTATAATTTAATAGGATTTATCTTATTATTATGAATTCTTCTAATACTTCTATAGTAATACTTATAAAGATATTCTATTATAAGATAATATTAATTACTACTAGTAGTTAGATTAGGAATATATATATTTCTATTTGTTTATAATCTATCTTTTATTAATATTCTCTAGTTTGAAATAATAATCTTATAATACTTAATAATTAAATCTAATTTTTAAGTTCTTTTTAAGTATTATAACTATTTAAAACTAAGTAATCTTATAATTCTTAATAGTTTTAATAATATTATTATTAATCTTATAGATATTATATATAAATTTTCTATATAAGAGAAATAACAGGTTTTTAAATATATTAGAGAGAAGCTTTTTACTCCTACTACTTTTATTCTAAAAAAATATTATATATATAAATAATAAGATAACTAATTTATAAAGATATTTATTCTCTTAGGAATATATATAAGTATAATTAAATTCTATTTTATAAATTATAAATAATAAGAATATGAAGTAGAAGTATAATATTATTAATATAAAATAAGACTTATAAAGATAGAAGCTTAGTATTAAATAGAAGAAGTAGTATATTTATAGTAATAATAAGAAATAGTAATTATATATTAATAGTAAAATAAAGTTATTTAGAGATTTTAGCTATAGAAGTAGTAGTAGATATTCTAGTTATTCTAAAGATATAATTTTTTTTATTTTTCAATATATAGTATTTTTAAATAATAATATTTTATTAGTAAAATACATATTTATTATATAATTACTAGATATTAAAAGCTTTATATTTTCAAATAATAATAAATTTATAATCTTTACCTATTTAGAATAATAATAATAAATAAGGAGTCTTAGCTGCAGCTATTTATACTTCTTAATATTAGTATATTTAAACTTGGTAGGTCTCCCACTCTATAGCTGTGTTCTTTGCTTATGTTGACAAAATAGGTATAGCGCGGCGTATTACCAGAAGCCCTCCGTCAAAATACCAGGAATCTCCCTACGGGCTGCGTGCAATGAGCAGTCTCCTCACAAGGAAATGGACACTGCTATTAGGAGGCCTACTGCGTACCTCTGCGTAGAATGCATTTTAGCACCCAGGCTCCCTTGGAGTATGCAGACCTCACCCTACTATTACGTAGCTTACGATAATCTCGTTTTCCTCCCGCCTATCATCGCCAGCGTTTCCCTGGAGGAGTTGTGAGCCATCGGGCCCATATAAATTATTCGTAGGCAAGGAACAGTCAGACGACGACTCTCTGCCGGGTCATGTGACTGCTGCAATACTGCTGAGCTTGTCCGTACTCCGCAAGGTACTGCGTACGGATACAGTAACAAGTGCCGCGTAGGCGGTCGTCGGTCATGGTTAGGGCCTCGGTCACTCCTTTCGGCCCAACTACTCTCTGCGCCGCAAGGATGCAGTCCTTCGCGCGATTGTGCTATGGTAGGGGGTGCGCCTCAACTCATGGAAAATTCCATGTTCGGCGCTAGAAGGATTCCTGTGCTTCGGCGCTGCGTCTGCATCTCTGTGCCGTTTCTTGTCCCCCGGCCGCTGCAGCCCCGGTCTCGGCTGTGTAGCGTACAAGAAGATGAGATGCACATGCACGCGCCGTACATAGTAAGCCAGCGAGGACCTTTCCAAGCAGCGAGAGACAGCTTAATATCACCGTCCTGGGCCGCCGTTGCCGTTCTTTGCATGTGCGTCGCGTCAACAAAAAGCTCCAGAAGTCGCTCTCTAATGACGAGCTTACTTACAAGGAAAGGTGCGCGGTGTGCACTACCTTACATAGGTAGAAGCATGGACGTACGGAGACAAGTAGAAGTCCTATCGTATTCTGCCCCACCTTTATTCATAGTCCCCAAGTACATGGTGAAAACCCCAGGCTATCTTCGCGTCTCGCCTACCCACACAGATATCCCGTATGTCGTGCCCATCCGAAGCAGGATGCCTGTTCCGAAAGTGAGTACGTACATACAGTTGCTTCGTGGCACTGCTGGCGCGATTCTGGAGAAAGCGCCCTGCCCTTGGCTATCTACACAATACTGTGTAAGTAAGCTCAGAACTGCTGCGCGGAATTTGACGCTGCCCTGGCAGGAGCAGACCCGGCTCCTACACGACAGTACTTGTAGTACTGCTTTGGAACATGGGTAAAGTCTAAAATGGTAGATGAGACGCTTGGCACGTGTGGGCGTTGTCACCAATAAGGCACAATATGTAGGTGAAACTGGTATGATCCGCTATCTGAGCTAGTAGCCCTTGCAGCTTAATATATATAGGTATACTACTTCATAATAATATAATATAATACTATAATTAACCTCTTTTTAAAATATAGTAATATCTTTATTACTATTAATAAAATAAAAAGTTAGTTATTTTTAAATTTATCTACCTATTTATTTAAAATACTATTATTTATAATATTAATATTTATATTCTATAGAAGTTTAATTTATTATATCTATCTAATTATATTCTATATATCTAGATTAATAATCTTATTACATATAATATAAAATTTTATAACTTAATATTTCTTTTCTATATTAATAAATTTCTATAGTTTATTAAAATTTATTTTTTTAATAAAATTAGAAAAATTATTTATATTATTATTAGTATTATTATTAGTAAATTATATATTCTTAGTAGTATTACTAATATTACTAATAGATAGTATAATTAGAACTTTAGTTTTATTATTTCTATTCTTAAAATCTAAGCTTTTTATATTAATATTAGAATTTTTACTATTTGTTATATATATATTAATATCTTAGGTTTTAATTATATTAGTAATACTTATTTTTCCTTTTATTTTTATAATTTCTTATTAAGAAGTAGGTTTAATTAGGTTTATTATTTTTCTAAATTCTTTCTTATTAAAATATTCTATATTATTTCTTTAGTAAATATTATATATTATTTTTATTATTATTCTTAAGATATCTTATTTTTTACTATTAAATTTTATTTATAACTTAAAATATTACTTTATATAATATATTTAGTAATTTATATTTCTAATTTATCTATCTTACTACTAATTAAAAAATAAACTACTATTTTTTATATAGAATATAAGAAGATTTAATATTAGTTATCTTTATAATTAGTATTTTAATAAAATTGAAAACTTATTATTATATTTTTTAATTATAATAATATAAATATAGGAGGATTTTATAAGTTCTTTAGTATATTTAATCTATTCAGCTTATTTATTAAATTATCTAATCTTACTAATTAGAATTAGAATATTAAATCTATTAGGAATTCTTATATTATTCTTATTAATATTAATCTTTTGAAATATAATTATTATATTAGGTATTTTAATTTTATTTTTAGATTTGCTATACTTATTAAATATACTTTTAATAGATATTTATTTAGATTTATATTTTCTACTTGTGTTATTATTCTTTATAAAAATAAATTGATGTTTTTTAGCTAGATTATTAGGTAATATTATTTTAAAAGTATTTCTACTAAATAATAACTATTATATTATAATTTTCTTGTTAAAATATATAATAGAGTAACTATTTAGTATTTAATATATATCTTCTTTTAACTTATTAATTATTTTCTAATCATTATATCTATAGGATTCTTAGAATTTAAAGTATTATTATTAATATAATTTAAATTTATATTACTAGTAATATAGATTGATTATTTAATAGATTGTTCTAATTCGATTTTAGATTTATTAAATATATAATAAATCTATTAGTAATATATAGGAAAGTAAAAGGTAAAACCTTTAAGCTGTAAGATATATATAAAAAAGAAAAGTTTTTATTTTTAATTTTTATAAAGTATATATTAAATATTAATATTAATAATACTTAGTTAAATAAAAATAATAGGAATAAGCTATCCTTGTTTAGAAAGTAGGTATAATTTAATCTTCTAATTAGTAGAAAAAAAATAGAAGTTGTTATAATTATATAATATAATTATTTTTTCTATTACTAGATTTGAGATTGTTATTCTTAAAGAAGGTATTTAGGAATTTAGTTCTTAGGTAATTATTTATTATAATTAGAATCTAAATATTTAAATCTAGCTAAGTATTAAGTTATCTTACTTATTATATATTAGGCTAGGATTAATTTAATTTCTTTAGTTATATTTATAATTAATAGGATTTATAATAGGGTTTATTTATAAGGGTTGAAACTAGTAGCTAGTTTGAAATAATTAATTGAAATAATATTATATATCTTCTATTTAATTAGAAGTTCTAATTAATAAACTAATTAGCTAATTCTCTTAGTTATTTTAAAAAATCCTACTATTTAAATACTATATTTATATCTAACTATTATTACCTATAGAATTAAATATCTTTAATATAATTTTAATATAATTTTATTTCTAATATTAAAGAATCTTATAATATACTAATAGTTATAATAATACTTTATTATTATACTTATAATTACTAATATATTATATATATATAATTTATTATTATAAGT
>QAPF01000944.1:0-15339 GCA_004367935.1 Colletotrichum sidae | reverse complement strand
GGGGGGAGGGGGAGGTGTCGCGAAGCGTACCGTACTCGTCACCCAAACCCTTCAACCTGAAGCTGAGCTTGCCGCCCGTGGTCATGGCGTTCATCGGCACGATGGAGACGGCGTTCCAGAACGGGCCGGGGACGCGCCTCAGGCGGTACCAAGACGCCCAGTACCATGCCGAGAGAAGGACGAGTATCAGCACGACGGTGAGCATTGTCCCCGGAGGCGAGGCAAACAGGTGCGGCAGAGCCCATGTTTGCCCGTGATGCTTCATCTCGGCTGCGGCGCGGTGGCATGTCACAAGCGCGCGAACGCTGACGTCAAAGGACGCGCGAGATGCAATTACTACTGGTATAGATATATATATATTCCTTGACGGGGGACCAGCGGCTAGACCCTAAAATATGGGCAAATCTTGAGCCCATCTCAGACGCTGCGACGTCGACGTGCGGGGTTGGTCCTTATCCAGTGGGTGGTGAGCTTGGTGTGACCTGACTAGGAGCTCCATGCTACGTGTGTGACTGGGCAGAATAGCTGGTGGCGCCATCGTGAGCAGCGGTTCTTTGAGTCTAGGTAGCAGCACGATAAGTGACTGTGGCGTAGTATCGTGTTGGACAGCGTCGATGGGACCCATCAGCTGAGTTCGTCGGGGGTTCCGGGCCGTACGGTATGGCATGCGTACACGACGTGTTGCTAAACGTGACAAAGGTTGGCCGTGAAGCGCAGTCTTCACCATGTTCGGCATCCCGGAACCGCATGTGCCAAGGCCGTGTTGGGAGCAGACGAGACAGGCAGAGCAAACACATCTCTGCCTACCTGTGGTCTAGATGGAGAGAAGCGCTTTGGCAACACACACGAGCCAGGGTACGTTGATTGTTGGCGGTTGGCGAGGTGAACAATGGTCTTCACCTCGAGGTCGATGGCAAGAGTACGGGGAGGGAGTGAGGAATGTGTATGATGTACGACGTAGACGTAGGTCGATGGCGTCCACGATCCAGTTGCGAAAGGCACAGAGGCGAGACACACACGTTTTGATCGCCTCTTCCCACGAACACGCAGCAGATATCAAAGACAAACCAACCACGTTTCCTCCATCCGATCAGCGTAGGGCATTTCGTAGCATGGCCTACCAACATTCCGAAATGTAGGTAGCACGCAAGGATGGAAAGTCAAGACTGCGATTGCGGACCATGGTCCGTCAGCTTCCATCTACCGGCAGTCCACCGTCAGACAAAGCTCGCTGCTTGGCCTACTTGTATTCTGCTGCATGGAGTGGCCCGCAGCCAGACTCTCTCACCTGCAGCAAGGTGTCCGTAGTGATAACTTGAGATGTATGGGACGAATCCTTCGACCAACGTCTCCCAACCAGGCCACGCCATTGGCAGTGGTCCGCGATTCTAGGCGAGTCTGTCTGGAGACACACACTTCCAGCCACGAACTGGCGCGTCCAGCGGTCAGCAGGATTGCACAATACAAGTAAACGCTGCTGGAGTCTGCGCAGGGCGGGCGAGCACAGGGGGCTGGCGACAAGGATTCGTCAGTCTTTTTTCTTCTGTTTTTCTTTTCTTTCTCCCCAGTCGTGTGGATGCTTCACACTCTCTTCTCGAGCTGCCATCCCTGCGCTACTTAATGATCCACCGTCCCATCAGAAAGAAGTGGAATGTATCGTGCCAGCAAACTTCTCGCTTGATGCCACGCAAGACGAGATGCTGGGAATGGTAACGTACCGATTCCCACAGACAGCGCCGATCAACCCGTCCGACGGCGATAGCCCACCGGAGCAGAGACGAACCCACGCCGCCGTGTCTCCGGAACTGAAGGACTGATTGGGCGGCCAAGAGGAGAGGAGCATCCAGGGAGACGATCGCACAACTAACAAGGCGTGTCTGGTGTCAAAGACCAGCAAGCGCCCGTGACTCCATCCCGTACCGACGGCTGGCCGCATCCGGACCCGAGTACAGATAGTCTGGGTAGATTCCGTACGGATAGAGAGAGCTCTTCCAGCAAAGTCCAGCAAAGGCAGACGAACAACAAGAGGCAGAACCAAAAGCAAAGACACAGCCACCAAAGTCCAGCTCCTCTGGCTCTAACCCGCTTTGGGGACTTTGAGCTGCTGTGTGGGCGACGTGGACCCTTATCCATTATTCCTATTCCCATCCTACGTATTCTGGTTGCCTAGGAGGAGGGCCAACTCGGCTTGACAACGACGGCGGCATTCCAGTTGCAGCTAGAGCTCAAGCTGGCCAGCCACTCTGAACATGACGCTGCCGCTTGGTATCTTCCACTCGCGGAAACGCCAGCGCCAGCGAGCCAGCCCCGGCGCATCCTCCATCTCGTCCTCGCCTCCGCCCGCGGCCCCTCGCGAGTCGTCAACCTTTTCTTCCTCTTGTGTGTCCCCAGAGACGTCGCCGACGCTGCAGAAGGCCAGAGGAGGGCGATGGAATGAGCAGTCCGCATCGACGTCGTCAGCCAAAGCATCCAAGGTCCTGGGAACCGAGTTGAACGTCACCGAAACGAGACTCCAGATGGACACGCATGGCATCGACCTCAGCTCGCTAGGCGGATCGGCGCACCAACAGCAGCAGCAGCAGCAGCAGCAGCAGCAGCAGCAGTATTACGACGCCCACGATGGCCTCTTTCGGGACCAGGACTCGCCCGACCAGCTCGTCGGTGGGAATAATCACCAGCACAACCACCACGACCACCGCCAGGATGCCCACGCGGGTCTGCTCCAGAATGCCCAGGACCCGGCGTACGACGAGTACGCGTTGCCGTCACTGGGGACACGACAGAATCAACACCATCAACAAAATCAACAAAGTCAACAAAATCAGCACCAGCAGCAGCAGCAGCAGCATCGTCACTTTCCGCCAAATCCTCCGCCGTACGTCGCGTCCAACCATCTCGGACCACCAAACGACCGCGGCAAGTCGTCTCGCATGAGCAAACCTCACTGCAGCCTCTGGCACTCGTCGTGGAACATGTACCTCTTCCTCCTGCTCGGCATCGCCTTCGCCGTCGGCCACCACATGTTCTACCACAGCTTGGATGGGAAGCTGGCAGAGGACCAGGTCAGGATGCTGCGGTACGGCACCATTCTCGCATTCGCAGCCAAGGCCAGCCTGGGCGGCGCAGTCATCGCCGCCTACCAGCAGCGCATCTGGACGACGGTGCGGTCGAGGGTGCTGAGCATCGCCGCGCTCGATTCCATGTTTGCGGCCACGGAGAACCTGCTCTCCCTCGTGAACTGGGAGTTTGTCACGCGAGCCAAAGCCGCGGCCGCCCTGGCCTTGTTTGTCTGGTGAGTACATATTCTTTCGCCTGCCGGACGACCCTCGTTGCCTCGTTGCTGACGACTGCAAAAGGCTGTCACCGCTGGTCGTCATCCTCACCGCCAACACTCTTCTCGTCCAGCCCGAGACGACTGCGCTCAACACCAGCTGTCCCAACGTGCGGAGCTTGAACTTTGCCATGGAAGACGCAAACGACTGGCGCAAACCCACGAGGATCGACGGCCTCTACGAGACGCCGCTGTCCTTCTGGAACACCACCAAACCGCAAGACGAGGACCCCCCCGGCGGCTGGTTCGACTACTACACCGGCCCGAGCCCCAACTTCCAGCAGACGGCGACCCTCGGCGCCTTCTTCCAGGAGGTCGTGTCGCGGCGCAACGCGTCCGTCGAGGTCTGCAGCAGAGGCTGGAACTGCACCTTTGAGATCGACTTCACCGCGCCGGGCTACAAGTGCCAGGAACTCGCGAGCGGCGCCGGCTCCAAGCCCAAGAACCTGACGCAGCCGTCTGGCGAGATCCGGCCGCCGTTCGGGACCGACCTCCTCCTCCCGGAGGGGCCGTACGCGTACTACGCCTTCACCAGCGGGGGCGAGTACTCCACGGTCCAGATGAAGGACGTCGAAATCGGCGGCATCCCCAAGACGGAACCCCCGTACCCGGAACACCTCGGCGCTTTTCGGACGGAACCCGTCATCTGGATCGGCCACGTCGTCACGGGCGAGAGGGCGGGCGGCGCCGACACCACCCCCGACTTTATCCCGAAGCTCTTCGCCTGCGAGCACTACGAGACGCAGTACACGGCCGTCTTCAACTACACGGACGCCGCGCAGACGGCCTACGTCAAGAAGCGCAGGTTCCTGGCGCCCGTCGTCAACACGACCTACCTCCCGGACCTCGACGCCGACGACGGCACCGCCGACAACGTCACGGCCACGCCCAAGTCCAACTACGTCCTCCCCTCGGACGTCGCGCGGTACCGCCGCACGGCGTCGTACCACTCGCTGGGCTTCATGCTGCGCAAGTTCCTCAACGGCACCGTCGAGACGAGCGCCGCGCTCGTCAACCCCGTCACCAACACCGAGGCCATCCAGACGAAGCTGCTCGACCCGCGCAACAACTACTTCCCGCACGGGGACCTCATGGCCATGGTGCAGGCCTTCTACGAGGACCTCATCCTCTCGCTCTTCTCCGTGCCGCAGTTCGCGCCCGTCGTGTGGGCGGCCCGGCCCCGCGAGATGACGGGCCAGGTCGTCCGCGCCGACGACGACGCCGACTACGCGTACCCCTGCCGGCGCTCGCGCATGGCCAACGTGTACAGCTACCACGCGCGCGACCTGTGGATCGTCTACGCCATCGCGATACTGCTCGCCGCGTGCGGCGTGGCCGCCGGCGCGCTGGCCGTGAGGGAGAACGGCGGCGTGCTGAGGAACACGCGCTTCTCGAGCGTCGTGGCCGCGACGCGCGGGCCGGCGCTGGAGAAGGTCAACTGGGAGGGTCCGGACCGGGACCGCGGCGACGTGCCGAGGGACGTCAAGAGGTTGAAGCTGGGTTACGGCGTCATGAATCAGAACATGGTGAGCGCGGACGCGAGATACCCGGGGGTTGTCGGGAGTCCGACCTGGACGCCGAACGAGGTCAAATGCGGCTTCGGCCTCGAAGGCGATGTCAACCAGAACAAGAGAGAGGGATCATTGTTTCACAGATAGCGCTTTATTTTGGGAATTCTACAAAAACGTTCAACAAGCCCTTTTTGACGGTGATCAATGGAGTACGAGGTCGTCCATGGGACACCCCTTGTTCACAGAGTCGCTCCTCGTCTTCTCCGTGATGACCTTGCGCGTCAGCTCCATCAACCTGTCTGCGAGCTCATCGTCTTGGGCCAGCTTGCTTCCCGGCTCGGGGATGGCGGGTGGACAGATGTACTGGCCCGACTCCTTGGTGGTGGTCGCCGCGAACACGGCAGACACGGCGCCCTCCCATTGAGACTTCTTGAAGGGTTCCATGCCGACAGCCATGGCGTAGCCTCCAAGAGGGTATCTGATACGGTCAGCTTCCAGGCCATATACCAGTTTGGGCATCCAAGACAGTCAACTTACGGCTCGAAAATGTCCTCCTTGCTCATCTTGGTGCTCACGAACCCGGGATGCGTCGCGTTCATCAACACGTTCGGGTGTCCGTTCTGCGTCACCTTGCGGTTGAAGTACCTCGCGTACAGGATGTTGGCCAGCTTGCTCCGTCCGTACTGCCCGTTGGGCCCCAGGTCCCGGTTGAGCTCCTCGAGGCTCTCGAACCTGGTGTCGCTCGGCGCGCCCTGGTGCGCGTTGCTGGCCTGGTTCACGATGCGCACCGTGTTGCCCTTCTCCGCCGTCTCCTTGATGAGCGGCAGCAGGTGCGACGTCAGCACCACGTGGCCCATGTGGTTCAGCGCCATGTGCCTGTCGACGCCGTAGTCGGTGAGCTCGTAGGTCATGATGCCCCGCCCCGCGTTGTTGAAGACCATGTCGAGCCGGTCGGCGTCGTTCTTGATGGCCTCGGCCACCTCCTTGACGCGCTTCCAGTCGGAAACGTCGCACTGGAACCACTTTGTGCGGTTGGCCTTTTCGACGCCGAGGTCCTTGGCGATGGCGTCGTGGGCGCCGTCCACGACCTCCTTGGACACGGACAGGATGTAGAGCTTGGCCACGTTGTTCTTCAGCAGCGTGTGGGTGACGCCGTACCCGATGCCCTCGCTGCCGCCCGTCACGACGGCGATTTTGTTGGAGAGGTCTGGGCACTCCTCGAGACTGAACTGGTGCGAGCCCAGCTTGGAGGCGGCCGAGCCTCCAAAGTTCTCGGCAATGGTGTTCTTGAACAACGTCAGGCACATGGTTGTCTGCTTCTGCACACGACGACTTCACACACCTTGATGGTCTCCATTATCGCTGCTGGTCTTGTAGTATGTAAGGATCTGACGGAAGAGGGTGTATAACGGTTCGCTGTAAGCGCTGGTCTACTGGAAAAAGTCGTGAGCGAGGGCCGCAGAGATGAGTCTAAAAACTTCTGGCTCCTCAAGAGTGTGCTTGTAATTCGCCTCGAGCTCATTGGCAGGACAGTATGCTGGATGATTTCATTTCATCCCGATCTATTGGTCTGGCCGCTTGGCCGTCTGGTTTATATGGAAGGGCCTTGGCCCCATGAATCATTGTTTATGTCACTGTCTTACCGACTTGTGGATGTTCAATGACGCGCTCAAGTACGGTGTGCGGTCCCTGTTGGCCTACATGCTCCGGCCGCTATCCCCCGCACCCTAAGCCTTACGGGGATTTGGGCGCGCTTGTGGTGTTTTTGCGCTGCTTGTTGGCGGGGGGTTTGTTTTATAAAAGGTGTCGTCAGAGGTGCGTCGTCCATTCTCCCTCACCTCCACTGACTGCTGCTCCACCGCATGTAATCGTTCATCTCAGAAACATGATGATGGTACAATGAGGTGTTTCATAAGGAGAAGCCTTGCAGCTCTCTATGCCGCATCCAATCAAACGCTTCAATGTATACTCTTTCGAGAAGTCCCAAGATTTTGTCTTGTCCGTTCACACTGCTGGATACGCAGATGAGGCTCAATGTTAGTATCTTTATCATGAGCTGATTTGCAATCAGATTGCTTGCGCCTCAATTTTCGCAAGCTTTTGAGAGGAGACCAGACACTTCAACATTCACATGTCTCTTTCTACGATTGTAAATGTCCAATGAAATCATACCGACTCAGAAGCTCTTCAGCCACCGATGGCTGAGCAGCGAAGGGATGACCAGGTAGAAGAGATGCCATGTCTTCATGTCGTCGTCAAAAGAAAATAAGCGTTACTGTCTATCACGATCCACATAAATCACGAATGGCACGGTGAGACGCCCTCAGCCTCATCGTGTCTCACTCTCACTCTCACTCTCATTCACGAAGCTCATATTTTGCTCTCATTCTCCCATCTCATTCTCACGTCTCACATTACACCTAGCTCGGAGTTTCTCGGCAACAGGTCTCTCTACCAGTCATCTCTTTTCTTCCTTCTCATCGGTCCTACTTTTTCCGTTACCATGGGCCAAGATGCCATGCCTGCATCGACAGCACCAACTAGCAACGTCCCAGTCGTCCGCTGAACATCACGTACTGGTGCCGTCACCAGGATAGCCGCTTGCCGCGCTCAAGACGTCCGTGTCAATACGGCAGCCGGCAAACCCGCGTTTCGGGGACCACAACGTTTTCATCGCCTGTTTGACGCTACCCAATCCAGACAGCTGCGCTCATTCTGACTCGGAGATTCATGCTTAATTGTTCACAAGAAAGACAGCGAAAGGGGGCAATTGTACGGCATGAACGTGGTCCGTGAACATCCATCACGTCGGACGCAAGACTCCGAAGCCAATCAGGATGAAACTCATATTGGCCGGCCTATGAGGACTAAGAATGCCCATTCGCATCCAGCGTACCCAGCTCAAGATCCCTCGCAAATTAGAAGCCCAGCGTCTGGCCTGCCTCCTTGGTGACGGCGGCCTTGACGTTGGCTGATCCCAGCAGCGAGTAAGAGTACGGGGGGCTGCTGGCGGTGAGCTTGCCGAGCGGTGCCGTGTTGGCGCTTTCTCCGGTGAGCGTCACGTCGATGGCGACCACGTATCTGCATCGCCGATGGTCAGTCGCGTGCTGGCAGTGCGCATGACGGGACTGGCGATATGTGCAGGGCAGAAAATAACGACGGGACGAGGTAGCGATATGAAGGGGTAGAAAGGGATGAACTCACCCGACCTCCTTGCTGGACTCGGTAAAGATGGCCTTCTTGCCCGTGTTCTCGAAAAGCGAGCTCTGGATGAGGGCCTGGGCGCCCATGCGAGAGTTGAGACCTGAGTAGATGCGTCGGTTAGGAACTATCGACCCGGCTTTTCCCATATTCCTCGGCAACGCAAGGATCCCCTCCCCATTCCTCATCCACGACCGCAAGAAGACGTCTCATTCACAACATACCTGTGTCCATGCCGTTGACATAGTTGTTGTACACATGGGCAGTCCCGAACCGCAGGAGAGGCCCGCGGCTGCGGATGTTGTACCAGTGGTTGTTGGCGTAGGTGACGCGCAGCGTGCCCGTGTCTTCGGCGGCGTTGCTGTCGGAGTGGCCGACGAGGGAGCCCTTTGAGTGGTCGTGGAAGTAGACGTTGGAGACGGTGACCCAGTCGGCGGCGTGGGAGAGGTCGACGAGGCCGTCGTAAAAGTCCTTGTCGACGCCCTCGCGCGTGGCGTAGAGCTCGCAGTGGTCGACCCAGACGTTCTTGGACAGCTGGATGGTGATGGCGTCGCCGTAGGCGGCCTCCACCTTGCCAATCTTCATGTTCCGGACGATGACGTTTTTTTGGCCGAGGATCGTCAGGCCGATGCCCTCGAGGGCTGCGGCGTGGCATCAGTCACTATCCTGAACTTCAAGGCGTGAGTAACGGCTGGCTTTCGCCGAACTTACAGCTGCCAGACTTTCCGACGATGGTCTTGTCGGAGCCGACTTGGACCTTGGCCTTGCCGACGATGTTGCCCTGGACGACGATGATGCCCGGGCCCGAGGCGTTGGCGGCGGCAGAGAGCTGAGCCAGGTTCGTCACGGTGGTGGTGGTTCCTCCGGCTCCGCCCTTGGTTCTGTCGGCAGGGGTCAGAACACGTTGGAATCCCGGGTTACGTCTACCTGGGATGAGATGGACGACACGTACCCGCCGTTCTGTGTGCAGTACCCAATGTTGCAGGCATCGGTGACGGCGGCTCTCTTGCTCAGCACACGGCCATCCTCCACGGTGGGTGTTGGCGAGGCAGACGCAGCTATCGCCAACAAGGCCCAAGATGCCAGACCAGTAAACTTCATTTTGGTTCAAAGCTTGTGCAAAAGGGCAATCTCAACATGTACAAGAAGCAAGACTCTTGAGTTCTCGGTGATGGAACGCTACGGAATGAGCGTCAACATCTCTTCCTGGTGTATGGTCGTCACTCGTCAATCACTTATATGCTGATCCATTTCTGTCGACGTAGCATTGAGCGATGGTCTCGTTTACCAGGTTCGAGTTCTTCATCTTACAGCCAAGCCTGGGGAATAGCACGCTCTGCAGCTCCGCAACATCACCTGTACTTGGCGGTACCAGTTTGTCCGCCAGTCATCAAGGCAGACAAGACCAAGAGGGCGTTGCCTTGGGTGGAATCATCGGGACTATGAAATTCCCCCCTATGGAACGCCGTTCGCTTCTCCGTCGCCTGAGCTTTCGGCACGCGGCACTGGGCCTCCTCCCCTCGCTTACGGCTGAAGCTTGTCTCGAAGAGGAACGTCGGCACAACGTGAAGTCCCCCGTGATTGGAGCAGCAATTTAATCGGTGTCGTTGCCGACGGGGCCGTCGATCCCTCATCGAACCATGAAGGGGGTGCTTATTTATGCGGAGAAACACGTTGTTGGAGGAAAATTGCCGGGGCGCCTGTACATACACAGGCCCGGGGACTGGACAAACGTGGGGGAAGACGACAGGAACGTGGCCAAGTTCCGGAGGGTTACATCGTGCTCCGCTTCGCGCCGAGATGATCGGAGGCCGGGGGTGAAGCGGAGATGGATCATTTGCGGGGCGTTGCGCACATCAACTTTCGGGGATTGCTAGAGTGCCGGGCGGAACTGCTTGTTGCCAGAATAATGTATGGCTCGATTAGAGGATGCATAAGAGTTGCGTCCGAGCAAAGGCCCGTCAGCTTGGCGAGTGCGAGGAGACACGCGCTCGACGCGTGGATGAAGCTGTGTTGGGAGCATGAGCGAAAGCCAGTTGTGGTGGTCGTCGATCATATTGCAACAACCAGTTACGTTCTTCGTGCCTGAATTTCTGCATTGTCGTCCGAGGACGAGCATGTGTGGCATATACGTTCGGATAGAAGTCGGCCGAGAGCTGCAGAGACGAGGACCTCGCGACGACGGAACAAGTCATTAGAGCTTCAAGGCCGGGTTTCAACGGGCCCAAGCCTGCAGGACGTGTTCCGACAGACGCGCCGAAGCCTAAACAGTTCGTCTTTGCATACTTCCAGCAAACGTCTAGCATGTTTGCCCATGCGAAGAGCGGCAAGTTGCGTTGACGTGGACAGGACAGGTCGATCCGCCTACCTTGACTACGGGAACGGTACAACATTCCTAGCTTCAGACTCTCAGGGGGAGCTTCCGTTACAGACGTGATGGCTGTGAGGCATCGTCCAACTCCCTGATCAAAGCCCCGATTGGTCTCTTCAATTTTACAATCGTTCAAGGAGACACGGATAGATAGAGTGCAAACTCTCCATGGCCCCATGCGCGGCTCGATGAGCTCCAGCTGGACAAGCTGGTAATTTTCGGCGCGTCTGAGGGTCTCCGGTCTGCGTTTCGCGTTACTCGAGCCTCTCGTCGGTCCAAGAAACAAGAGCAACTCATCTCATCTGCGAAACGTGTCGTCTCGAAAGCGCGCTTCCTCGCTGACGCTTGCCTGCCCACGATGTGAGTTGACCTGATCGGAAAGCTATTGAGATGAAGCAGATGAAGCAGCCGAATTGGAAAAGGTGGTGTGGCGTCACTCCTTGCTCTCACAACGGAGACCGGCCCAGCGGCTCCAACCACAAAACCATCGTGATTCGTGAATGGCTTCAATTCTGACATTTCGCCACTTCTTTGGTCTGTGAAGCGTCCAATATAATATCCGAGGCAGCTGAACTGTTTCATCTGTAGGCTCTGCACCTGGCTGGGTTTTTCATCGCGTATTCAAGATGGCATGTCGGTCGATGGTCACGGTGGGTGTTGAGAGGCGGCAGCCAAGAGAAGACGTGATCAGGCCGGGTGTTCGCAGTATCGTGTTGCTGCACCGTTTGTTTCTACCATGTATGGGAATTTCGCAAAATCAGGATGCGTAAAACATCCGAGACAGCGAGACGGAACGAGCGTCCGTAAATCCCAGAAGATGGGAGCGAAGGGAGAGCCACCAGGCCTGAGCGAGCTAATGTTTCGGCATTTTCAGGAATCTGGTCGAGGTGAGTTGGGGATGCCCTCCTTTCACATCCAGCCTTGGACTCGAAGCGTTTCAGCACTTTCGCTGTCGAGTGGCTTGCACTGGCCACAGCCAACCGAGTGAGTGAAGTAGAAGGCGTATCCCTGACTTTCACAACCTCGTGATTTGGGATCGTCGCCATTCCCCTTACTCGTCCGCCGGATTGTCTCCGAGAGCTCATGTTACCACACGGCGATGAACCGCCGGAGAAGCGATGCTGGCGAACATGTTCGATTTCGCACATCAGGCTGCTTTTACTCCACAACGGAGTAAGAGACACGTTCTAGAATAGTATCCAGAAAAGCTATCTGTCGGTCTGGATCAGGCGTGGAAATTCTTTGATTTACCCATATTACGTCTCTTCACACTAGAATAGCGGACAGGGCTGGCAGTCGTGGCATTTATGTGCTGGTGAGGCAAGAAATCAAGGCATCCTGGTTTCGAGCCACATGAGACTACTGGGATATGCCATGTGGTTCGCGACGTCAAAGTTCAACCCGCCATCTGCCAACGGCCACCAGCCTCTTTCTCCAGCCATCTTTGCTTTATTCGAAGTGGCTTTTGCATGAAGTGAGGCTATCCCAGCCATCTCGACCGGATGCTACGCAGATCATCTCCACAGCCACGGCACATCACACACTCGCGTAGAGACCTTGTTTGACCTCGACAGTTGCTGGGTGCTGACATGCCAAAGTAAATTCATAGAAAGCGATGATAGCCACACCGCTGCACGTCGAACAAGCCACCGGGCTCAGCTGCCAGGTCAGACCGGCCGGTGGTCCCGGAAAAGGATGCTTTCTGCTGTGAGCAACTATACGACCCAACATGACGTGCTGTTCACCACGAGCCATCTTGGCGTTTGCTTCCTTGTACGCCATAGGAATGATACCGAGCACTGGGGTGAGGACTGAGTATCTGCAATGACTCCCTGACCTGGACTCACACAAGCAGCCGTCTTGCCACAACTGGACTCAGAGATTCCACCTTCCTGGGGCTCACCGACTCGTCCGGAGACTGGTCCGAAAAGATTAATCACCCCTCAATGGTTAGCGTGACTGTATCTCTCTGACAGCTCATCTATCTGGTCCAGATATTTCCGTCCTAGCAGGAAAAGGGGCTAGCGCCCGCTTGTGTGCTGGCGAACCCCGTATCCAGCCTCCCAAGACACCAATATCACAGTCGTTATGACGGCTGGGGATAGAGAGATGACAGCGTGGGGTTAGGATGATGGAGTGGTCGCATGGTGGAGAGACAAAAGAGAACTGGCCATACAGCGCATCGGATATCCGACGTGGACGTGTCGACAACCTTGTCCATACTCGGTTCTGCAGGGCAATGGCATCGGTTGAGGGCAACTCGGCTTCAGAATCACACATGGCATTGCACGAAACCGGGGAGCCCAAGCTTCTCTCGGTTGCGGTGAGCCTGACAAGAACATGGATGGCCGGTCGATGTGATGCAGGAGAGGTATTCTGAACACAGTCGTACATACCAACTGTCGGTGTGCTCATGATGGGCGACTTTGGTAGGGGTAATCTGCTCGAGTCTTGGATTCAACAAGTTGCTGTGAAAACACGAGAGCAGATCTCCAGCGCATCGACGAGAGAAGCACACGGCATGGCATCGAGATCGCAGTCTGAACATGCTCCAGGTATTCTGGTCACTGACTGGCTGACCAGAATAGAGAAAGTCAGTCATATTAAGCCCTGACATGTGAATACATGGGCATCCACAACTCTGCTCGTCTCAATTTCCATGGTCAATGGTGGTGTGCCCGTACACCCAAGGCCGCGACGACCCGAATCCCAATCCAGAAGACGTTCGCGAGGAAAGGAGAACAGACTTCGAGGTCGAAGCGCCGTCCCAGACTCAACTCGTCCAGTGTGGTTGTCATCTGAGCCACAAATCTAGCAGCCATCTCAAGTCTGCTTCGCCAGCGGACAGCATTGTTACGACCGTGTATTGGCGAGAACAAGACGAAAAGTAGGGCAGTGCCTCCATCACTCGGACCCTCTCTCAGAGTTGGCTGATCATCAGCGCCAACAATCAGATTGCCTGGTAAAACGTGAAGACAGCAATGAAGATGGTGGATCAACTTGCGACGTTTCTAATTCCAGGAGATGAGCATCCTTTCCTGCGTCGTCCGGCTCTCCTATCCCATGATTCAGATCCGCCATCCGCTTGGGAAGCGCCAGACCAGACCGTCCCAGACCACCATGCCACGCCGCCAGCCCTCCATGTTCTACTAGATTGCCAATCGACAATCCCTTCGACTTCTCCATCGTAATCGGCAACACGAGGCAGCCAAAAGAGAAATGGATCAGCAGGGTCCTGAATAATTTAACGGCAATCCCCTTCCACGGGCGTTCCACAAGCGGAGAGTCGAGAGATGCCAGCCGCAGCATCACCGATCTCACTAGGATCCCACGAAGAAAGGCGCCATCGTGAAGCTGGCAAAGCAAGGGCACGGTTGTCGACGTGGCCAAAGGCTCACTGGCTGTTTGCTAGTTGCTCGAGTCTCCTGAGCCGGAGCTGCCATGATCCCGGCTCCGAGACATGATTAACGTTCGTTTTATGCCACCGAACCCCCAACCACACAGACGCCGCAATGCCTCATTTGCCTCGAAATTGGGCCTTGTTTCACCCTGTCTTTCCTCTCGCTCTTCATCTTGCCTGCTGGGTCCCGCCAAGACTCGATCCCATCGTGGCCATCCTCTGACTTTGACGTCACCCCTCCAGGATCTCGGCTCCAGTTCCTCCCACCACACCATGCCCCCTTTGCCGTGGTCCGGGATGCCACAGAGCGAGAGAGCCCAAGCAAGCCCCGGCTTCCATCGTCGGACTGCATAAGATCAGCCCTGGGATGCCCCATGGCGCCGGGACTTCGCCTCGCCCTGGCTGCCGACCACTCACCGGCTGCCAAACCGATGACCCCCGCGGGTCCGAAGCAGCACACGGGACGGGCGAGCTCAACGGTCCCCTGCCCACTAACGAGATTCCGTCACCTTTTCTTTTGTTCCGACTTTCTTCATCCACGCGGTCCCTGTCGAAACCAGGTCGGTGGCTGATCAGACGGAGAGAGAACAAGCAAGGCCTGATCAACAAAAGACTACTGTGACGTCGAGGTGCAGCGGCAAGGAGGCTGAACGGGCACCTACTGAGAGTCTAAAAAGGAGGTATATTATACCTTTGGACACCTTCGGCACGCTGTGTCAATGTGGCATCCAGACGTCTTTGCCCATCAGCACCAAGACTAGACGACGAGAACGACCTCGGGCAAAACATCCAACCAGACCGTGGGCCACACAGCATCACCAGTCACGACGGCAGACATAACCACCCCAGCCCCCCCTCGCTCTATATCTCTCCCCTCGCCGTCTCTGCGTCTGACTCCAGTCTTTGACCGCATCATGTCAGCACAGCAGACCGGGAACCTCAAGCCACAGGCACCAGAGGGCGAACCGTCGCCAGTATCGCCAGCAACCGCCGTCGACCCAAACGCCTTCTCGGACGACGAGAACGCCGTCAACTCGCCCCGCTTCCAGCACAGCCGCCAGGCATCGAGAGGCGGCTCCCGCTCCGTCACGCGGGCACGCAGCACCCGCCTCCACCCCTCGGGACGAGACTCGGTCGAGGACCCGCTGCCCACCGGCGTGTCGACAAAGTCCAACCGGCCCCTCCGCGACGGGGCCCGCTTCAACTCGACGGGCGAGTACGACGACGACTCGGACACGGACAGGTACTGGGGCGGCAGCGCGCACCCAGACTACAACGGCGGACGCGCGCCTCGCTCCCGGCCACCCAGGGCTCACCTCAACCGCCCCGCGCCGTACGTGGGCTACGACCCGGCCACGGACAACAAGGACTACTACGAGGAAACCCGCTCCTACGACCACGGAGACTACAGCGGCGGCAGACCGCCCTCCCGCCGGATGTACGACGAGGAGATGGGCGGCGGCTACCCCCGCAGCGGCGGCGGCGGCGGCGGCGGCGGCGGCGGTCCCGCTCGCAGCAACGCGGG